>JACJUY010000964.1:90315-111550 GCA_014220935.1 Platorchestia sp. MABIK | reverse complement strand
GGTATTTGAACATAGTGGTAGAAGTTTTAGGACTGGTATTCCATTAAGTAGGCCTTCCCATTCAGCTATTAGAATCCATGCTGAAAAATGCAATACAACTATCTCACTCGAAAAATTTTCAATATTAGGTTCTACAGATTCGTGTTTTAATTTACGCATTCTTGAATCCCTCTTTATTAGCCAATTGAAACCTAACCTTAATGACATGCAGTCATCCTATCCATTGAACATGGGTATTACGTAATTTACTTTTTTTTAATCTGTGTACATATTATTATATCCCTTACTGAATGGTTTTTATTGCCGGTCTTAATTTGTCAATACTTATATTTCAGACTATAGCTGATGATGATCTAGATAATCGAAACGTTCTAATTTTTAATAGATATGTATTTTAAATCTATTGTCTTCGCTATAACCTTCGTTTTGAATTCAAATAGTATATGAACATGGGGCATGACTGGGATCTCGAACTAGAAAAAGTGTATCATGCGTATGGTAAAATATAGGAAAATTGATGTGACAATCCGCAAGCCCCTAAAAATATGGCTCATAAAAATATTTTCGAACGTTTGACCCATAGGGCAACCCATGCAATGCCTTCAATTTGCTTACATACTTCGCCACGGAAAACAACCACTGAGTTCAAAACTGTAAATTTGTGAAGCGTTTCTGTCAGTAGAATATAAGTGAATAACCTTTCAATATCAAACTTCTGGAAGGCGTCTATGGAAATCGATTTAATTGTCAAGTTCAAAACCTTTGACATAATAACTTTGTTTCTTCAAATCAAGCTTTACAGAAGATGTCTTCGTAATGCCTTTCTTTAAAAAGTTCTGGCAAAATAAGTTGCTGCGGCACGAATTACAACAAAAGAGAATAACATTGCTTAATTTGACAGAATGAGTGGCAACTTATGAAACTGAAATTCATGCTTTCTTCTTTCGCTCTGATGCATTTTGTGTTCGTCGTTTTCGGCAGTCTGATGTCGCGTTCAAAGCGGCTACTCTCAGGACTCTTGAAAAGAAACTGGAGAACCTTGGTGAGCAATGTTAAATTAACAAATGATAACCAATCAACGGGATTTTCAACTACAGTACAATATCCTCGTTTGAACGTAAAAAGATTTTTAGCTTTTGGCCCAGACTATTGCTTGTCAATTTTTAGGTTAACTTAAGAAATATTTTTTAGCATTCGATAAACTTGCCAAATCATACTAAAGCTCCATTTTGCTGAAAGAACAAGATTCCTATGCGATTTACGAACTTTAGCTCATCGATAGTTTTATAGTTCTGAGTGCAGGAAAATTTTCCCAGCTGTATTTCAAAAGAGCGGTATATGTGTGAAAACAATTAGGTCGTAATGAGAAATTCACGTAATGTAAGCCCAGTGAAGGTAGAATATAGTTATTCGTGACAAATCTGTGTGTACAATTAAAATGCACACTTTAAATTCAGATGTAACAAAACTAAAATTGAAAAGAGTTGTAGGAGAAAACTATCCTTAAAATTGTTAGAAAGATAAGTAACTTTTTATAAAAGTTATACAATTTACACGCTCTGTCCATTGAACTATTCTCAAAGTTGAACGTATCCTGTTTACGTCCATGAATCTTGTATGGGTTGCCAAAAGCGTATAAGTCAGACTTTTTTGTAAAGTTTCAATTCCGAACACGTTTTATCACCGTCAACACCCTATAGTTACAATTTAGCACGCTTCTCAGTGCTTCTGTTAAATCCATTAGCCAATTATGATCATACATGGGAAAATTCAGCTCAGTTCATTAAAGGGATTGCATCATTTCAGGATGTTGATAAAAGAATTTCATTTCATTCATTTGATGTTGTAAGTTTTTTCACTATCATTTCGCCGACAGAATCAATCACTATAATATTTAAGAATTTTTTTTACCTCGTCGACAGATGTGGTCTTGGTCTTGGTAGAACTCATTTAAAAATGATTCTTGAATATGTCGTTTTGAACTCGGTGTTAGATTTTTGCTGGCAAAATGTATTTCCAAATTGGTCTTGGCATGGGTCTCCCTTTAATCCAGCGTTCCCAAATATTTGTCTGTGCCGGTGGGACGAAAAATGACTCACAAATGATCCCTTTAGATTCCAGCCGCATTTTACCGCACATGTATTGATGATACTTATTTATTATTTAGAGATCCCAGTCCTGCCTCCAGTTATGAGACTATTTGAAATTCAAGCACCTCCCTATTAAGTTCACCTTCGAAATTTAAAGCAACAATTGTCTCTCATTTTTATATTCGAAAATTAGTAAAGTAGGTTGTATTTTCAATTCATCTGTTGTTCGTCAGACAACTTTTTCTGGAGTGGGCTTAAGCTGTCTAGTTTCTGCAACTATTAGTTTAAATTAATACTAAAAATAAATATTACTTATTGAATCGAGCACACAATATTTATTCAAATTATGCCGATGTATGAGGCGAATTCACTTTTCATTAAAATTTTCCTTGTAAGAAAGGATTCACTTTTTTGATAGTGCGAGTTAAAAAAATTGTATTTAATGCCAATAGTATGCTTTTCTTGCTGAGCAAATACATCGCCTTTATTGCGTTTCCCCGCATTGTGGCTATTTTAACCCTTTACCCTCCAACAATTTTAAATTGATAAATTTGCTATAGAGTTACTAAATTTTATGATTTGACTTTAAAACTGAGTTAAAGATATACCTGCTTATAATCTGTGAAATTTTCAAGCATAAATTTAGATTACTTATCGTAGTAAGCGGACCATGAGGTTCATAATTGCGCGATATGATATTATAACTATCATCGCAAATAAGTATTATTCTAAAACCTTTTTCTGTATTTTCAGGTCTCTAACACAAGTAAAAGCCGAATGTAAATCATACCAAACTGTAATATTCTGAATTTATCATTACAATTGTTTCAAAAAACATTGTATTAAAGACCTCCCAAATTGAGAATATCAGCAGCGCTAGGCCCTCGATTGTCTGATTCCGTCGTACCTCAAATCAAGACACGTATGAACCTGTTGTTATTGAATATACCTGAACGGGTCAATTGTTTGCTTAATTCGTAAATTACTGAGGAACTCAAAAGCGAGGAAAATTAGAAGCCAAATGATCAATATAGTAGGAAAACGTTTCGGAGTCCAACTCCATCATCAGTTCAAAAAAGTATAAATCATTATGTCTGAAATAAAAGCAGGGTTGTGGAATCGGTGTCACCGGAGTCGCGTGTTTTAGGGTGGAGTCGGAGTCGCTTTTCCGAATGTGATGGAGTCATAGTCGCAGTCGTTCATTCGGATGTGGTGGAGTCGAGGTCGGAGTCGCCATTTTTTGGTGTCTTTGACTCTATTTTTAGCTCAAATCTATTTATAACTGTTTAAACAAAAAAAAAACAAATTTAAAATACTATACAAAAAAGCTAAAAAATGTGCAATGTTTTCGTTGATTATTTTGTTCTAAGTTCGGAATAGCGTATCTATACCTATTACCTAATACTATCATTGATATCTAGTCCTTGTGGGTTCGTTAACATATGTATGATACAAACCAGTAGGAAATATAATTTTCACACACGGGTAATTGTGCATATTTAACAGTTAAAAATAAGAAATTGGTCATTGGAAGTATCGCACATCCGTTACGTTTGTTTCTGTTTCGGTCGTTTCCCTTTCAAAAAATACATAGAAATTAGAAACTAGCAGTAAATGCGTTGCAAGTTACTTGCAGAACAGCTCAGCTGATGCAATACATTATTCTCACATAAAGAACGACAATTCTGTACTCAATGTGTCTATACTCTACGCCAGGGGTTCCTTTTAACGATCTTTTCTAGTCATTTGGTTTTGCTATGAAATTTCGATTGATAATGACTATTCACTGCAGAAACCAAAAGTTATTTTGTAATCATGAATATTTCCATCATTAGGTTATCGGTGATAACCTAATTATAATGATAATCATTAGGTTATCGGTGATAAGTCATTGATAATGACTAGTCTTTGCCAAAACCTAAAGCAATGTTTTTATACATAAAAACTTCTAGTCGTCAGGTTATGTTATCACTATTGATAATAGAAATTAATTAACTTCTTCTAATGTTAATAATTAGACTATTAGTTGTTTTTTTCAGCAATTTGCAGTACTTGTGTTCTTCAAATTGATTTCTTTGTTTACTTCCTATTCTTTAGGTCAAGTTAACATGCATTAATAATGGAAGTTTCTGCACGTTTCTAATGTTATTCCATGACTGTTGTTCGGTTCTTTCAGAGTAATATTGTATTTCACTAAATTATTATCATGTTTTACTTTCATCTCCTTATCACTCCCTAAATTTTAAGTCTGCATACGCTGAACTGGAGATTTTTAAAATTGTGTTTTTACAATTTTTAAAAGTGAAAAAGCATTTGCTTTTCGGTATTTCAAAACTGATTCCTTGTTCATAAGAAAGATTTGAAAGTGTTTAAAGGTAAACAATATCGACATTGGGGCGTATGTAAAAATGAAATACAATTAACGAGCTGTAATTAAAATAACACTGGGGAACACTCGTTTTGTTGCATTTAAAAAAGACCATTCTACAATCAATTCGAGTGTGTTGCTTTTAAATCTGAAGTCTGTTTTAGTCTGCAAGCTGTAGATTTTACGCAATTTGCCATTTTTAACTTTTAAATTTTTCATTATCGTGGGAAATTGCAATATCAGCCACGATTTTTTGTTCACTTGAATCTTAAAACGGTATAAAAGTAATTTCTAAATGTTTTTAAGGCAAAAGAAACAAAACATTAATATGTCACTTGAACGTAAATTACACTATTGTTGGTTGTGCGTATTTTCTGATTGCGTTTCTTAAAAAATAATTAATCTTTATCCCAAAGTTAATTAGCATCATTCGGAACATCACTACAGCTGATGAAAGCCTTTCAATTTTTTTGTGTATTTTTTCAGCAAGGAATTTGCGTTTGTAACTTTTGCGTTTGTACACTTCATCTGGGCAATCTCGTTTAAATGCTCCAGCAGCAGACAGCCATCATACGATGTGTTCTTCCATGATTTTTAGGTCTTGGTGGAATCATTTTCCCTGTACGTCACCCACAGCCCTTAGGTGGTGAGGAAACTTATTAAAGTGGCTGTTCAAAAAAAAAATGAAGCTTGTTGCTCATGTTGCACCCGAGATAATGAAAAGCGAGGAGCATTTTGGTAATAAGTTCACTGTAGTTTTCCGCATTATGGTTTCCAAGGAAGTTCTGAATAACTACCACAAAGGATAATCACGCGGCATTTTCTTAGTAACAAACTGATCATCACGAATTAGGGTTTGAATCCGTGGGCCATCAAAAACGCCTGCTTATATCTTCTCTAATGATGACCCTCACAAAGCTGTGATGATATGTTGGAAACATTCACCTTTGGTTTCCAGTGCCTTGACAAATTGCTTCATAAAACCTATTTTGATGTGAAAAGAAGGAAAGATGATCTTATCTCCGCTTACAATTGAGTCTTGTATTATATTTTGCAAGCCTTCTTCAAGGGTGTCACGAATAGGCCAGTCTTTCTGGGCCCAATGTCTGTCTCGTCCTGGGCTGTCCCACATACAGAGGAAAATGGAAACTTGGTGAAACCTTTCCGTTGTTCAAAAAGAAAATTGACAATCTTCAAGTCTACTCAAATGATCCAATCGTGTGTACTTCAATAAGTCCAGAAACATTTTCAAATCATCCTAGTCCTTTTGTAAAAGAACACTCTTAAGATTGCCTTTTGTAAAAGAACACTCTTAAGATTGCGTTTTGAACTGACTAATAAGAATCTCCATTCAGCAGGTCTATAATAAGGTACACATCGTTCTTCGAGAAGCCATGGGATTTTATGGCAGGAAACAAACTGTCTACATTCTGAAAAGGTCACAAAAAGATGATCACGCTTTCTGAAATCTGAAACTTTAACAGAGTGATCAGCATGATTTATGCCTTGTAATCTTGATGCCAAAAACTGCTGCTTTCTTTGAAATACCTAAATCCAGGACTAAATCATTCAGTTCAGCCTGGGGAAGGGACTTAGGGACGGGGAAAAGTTTATTGTCTGAAGAACAATTCTCCGATTATGAACACTAATCTGACGATTCACCGTCACAAGTGTCTTGTTCGCCTGTATCATGTCCAATGTCTTTATCGTCCAATGAAGGAAATCCATCGAAAACTTGTTTAGGAACTCCTTCACAGTGTGGAGCAAGCCGAATAGCTGAGGGAATGTTCGCATACGTAATCTTTTAGACAGGATACAATTTGTATCAGCAACATTGTATATATCCACACAAGTCTCGCGAATGCTGCTCTATACGCCGAGCCATGTAACTGTTTAGGCGGGTATGTGGTGCGAGGCAACTTTAGTATCGTACCAGAGACATGGTTTGAGCAAATTCTCTGTTCCACGGTACATTTTTTGATGTTTCCACCTGTTTGTGTTCTCTGGCAAACTGCGATCTCATGTAATGCCACTTCTTTCTAATCGTATCAGCTGTTATGGCTTCATTGTTCGTTTTTATTTCAGTCACCATACTTCCAGGGGCTACTAACTCTATATTCGTGGGTTTTTACTGCCCATTAACATCTGTGCGCTTCACAGTTTTGAATTAGAGCGAGCTAGTAGCGCAGCCAGGGGGGCACGGCCCACTCCTCGAAATGTTGAACTGGAGCCAGTTTTAGTCGCCGTATTAAGTAAAAGAATAAAAACATTACTGATAATTAATGTCTGGCCCCCCGAAATTATTGGCTGGCTGCGCCACTAGAGTGAGCCTTCGTTCTCTACTCCAAAACATCAGCCATGGTGACAGCAGCAGCGACGTACTTCCCTTCCTCTGACGGCCAGCAACACACTGTAGACACCTAGACACAGTAGACAGTAGACTACTGTTTTCTGATTGAAGAGCTTAGATGAGATCTGTGTACACATGTCGCTGCGACAGCAACTCGCTCAGGGCGAATCGCGCGAAATCGCAGATAAAACGTGGCTGATACATACGAACTATTCGCCTGATGCAAATTGTTTCGAAACACAGCAGAAATGTATCATATCTAAAAGGCCCTTAATGTCTGTTTTCCCTCCCCACCCCGTTGTGTTTACCATGCAGATATAACAGTCAGTTATAGTTGGTGGGTTCGCGCCAAATCATTGGAACTCCGAAAGACAGACCTTAGCGTTTTCCTGTTCAGTGTTGAAGCATTTCCTCACAATTAAGGCAAACAACAAGAGGAGCCCATTGCTTGTCTTGAGCACAATAATTCAGTACAAAATATGCCTTCTAGGCACACTTGACGAACAAGGCTATGTTACGTCTCTGACGATTGAAAGTGTAGCATCCACTTATGTATGTAGCAGAAGGCATCAGGTTTTGTAAGCCCTGTTTGAACTTTAAACAAAACGAGAATGGTCAAAATATTAGAAGCTATTTATATATCTATAGATGAGAAAATGCTTCAACAGCGATGGGGAAAATGATGCACCACGTTGATAAAATCGCTAGATTCCACATTTCTGAACTACGTACAATTATGAAAATTGTACTGTATACATATATAAACAATAGTATAAGAAGGTTAATAACATATCAAAAACTGGAAATATTTATTAGAAAAAATAGATACGAACATGTATAATAAATACGTAAACAAAAGTTTGCAACACCAGTCTTTTTTCTCGATATTTCACAGTAAAATTACTGTAGGATTATCCTAAAATGTTCGAATACATTCTATTATTTGGCAACCGATTTTTCGTTAGCAGTCATCTCTAATAATGGGTCATTGGTTCCTCAGTTCACTTTCTGAAAGATCGTAGGTACGGATCAGCATAAGAAAATCAGCAAAGACCTTCGTGAACGTATTGTGGAGCTCCATAATGAAAGTTTGGATATCGGATGCTACGTCCACAACTGTGTGTTCTTATAGCCCCGGTGGAACCATAATACGTAAGTGAAAATGCCGGAATACGACTCTCAGCAAGCCTCGAACTGGCCGTCCACGGTAGATCAACGACCGCGCTGTTCGAAAACTGGTTCGAACAGTAGTGCAGAGGCCTCAAACTACTCGGGGAAAAATTTAAGGATGATCTCAAGGCATCTGGAATCGAAGCTAGGAAACACACAATCAGTAAAGCACTACGCCGTGAAGGTTTTCATTCCCGCACTCCTCGTAGAACACATCTCCAGAAACGTCATGTCAAGGCCAAGCTGAAGTGGGCCAACGACCATTTGAACAAACTAGCAGCGTTTTGAAACTCAGTACTGTGGTCAGATGAAGCCAAAATTGAACTATTTGGGAGAAACAACACAAAACTATGTTTGGAGGCAACAAAACGAAGAGTAGAAACCCCAATTGCACCATACCCACTGTTGAGTTTGGAGGTGGCTCAATCATGGTGTGGGGATGTTTCAGTTCATCAGTCAGGAGTAGGTTAACTTCACATCATTGGAGGAACCATGAAGAGTAGGAAATATTGTGCAATATTCGAAGAGGAACTCCTACCTTCTCGTTTGTTAAAATTGAAACGTGGATGGACCTTCCAACAATACAACGATCCAAAGCATACTGCAAACGAAACCAAGGATTGGTTGAGGATGAAGAAGGTAACCATTTTAGAACGAACAAGTCAATCCCCGGGCATGAATCCGATCGAAAACTTGTGGAGGGAATCGAAGTTGAAAATTCAGAAGGGTAGTCTCAGTAACAGACTGAATTCAGAAAAATTTGCAATGAAGAATGGAATAAGATTACACCCAAAAACTTGTGAAAAGCTGGTAGTGGACTACTCAAAACGTCTCGAAGCCAGAATTAAAATAACGGCTATGCAACGAAGTATTAATATATGCATATATTGAAATGAGTTGTAAACTTTTGTTCACGCTTTTATTAAACATATTCCTATGTATATTTTCTTCAATGAAGCATACGTCTGTTTTACATATATTATTAACCTTTTTATACTATTGCTTATATATAGTCGAATTTTCGTAACTCTACGTGGTTTTGAAATGTGGAATCTGGGGATTTAATCAACGTGGTGTGTTAATTTACGTCCGCTGTGTGCGTATATTCATTGTTTAAAATTCGTTTTCTTAATTAAGTATTCTTAAGGCTGGCTGAATTTATAACTCTACAATATTAAGATTACTGTTGAATGCAAACGAAACAAAAATTTATTTGAGACAAACCATACGTCGTACACAATGCATGATTCCGACATTTATTCATGAGAATGGACAATCACAAGCGTGAATATGGTTTATTATCAAGTAATTGTTTCTTCATTCAAATTAAATAGGGTAAAATGCCGTCTGCAGTTCCTTTCAGTGTTAGTTTCATGTTTCGTGTTACGGTTGATATAATTTTTCCAGTTGTGTTTTGTCGTAATGGTCTTCCGCTTGGTCGCGCAGATTTGTCCGTTAAGGTCCCTGTGGACCATAATTTTACCAAATTAACCTCCACCTCTTTTCAATAAAAAACAGCTCACTTTGCGTTTCTTTTTTTTATCAAGCCGCCTGAAAATTCCGAGAGGAATACCACCCGCATGCGTCGAGTCAATTAACGAATAATTTATAAAAGATTAGTACTACTTGTTACGCACAGAAAATAGTCCCGTTACAATTTTGAAGAAAAGATGTTTGAAAACATACTCTTACAAACTATACTGCGTGCAATATGCATCTGAGAGTGTAAGCGCAAAAAAACACGTGGATAGTCTTGCAAAAATTTTAAGGGGGTCAACCCAGCGATTTTTAAATTTTGACACGATTCGTTTGAAATTTGGACAGTATTTGTTTGTGTTAAAAAAAACATATTTTTCTTATGTAAATTTTTCGATTTAGGCCTTATATTTTTGAAAAATAGGAAATACTAGTTTCTTGGTACATTCTTATGGATATTTAAAAAAAAATAGAAGTCATTGAAATTTTTATGCTAGAACAAAAGCAAAGACAGTTTTAGAATCCTTGAAGCATTGCAAACAAAGAAACGGTCTCAAATTTTCTATTTGAAACTTTCTTTTTTTTTAAATGCGATATTTGATCACTAACTAAATATACACAAATTTTGGGTTTTGAGCTATGCTAAAAAAATTGTATGTACAATTGGGAAACAAAGGACCGTGACTTTGTTAAAAATGTTCCAAGGATTCTAAAACTGTCTTTTTTTCGTAGCATAAAAATTTACTGATTTCTATTCTTTTGAATGTTGAAAATCAGGGTTGTTAGTAATAAGGCTTAAACAAACTTTTATTTGAACGGTAATATATAGAACAATTTAGGTAATTGAATGCTGTTTTCATTTTTATTTCGATAATCTCCAAGCATAACTTCATATTCACACTGTGAATTGTAATTTGAAAAAAAGATCTTTTTTATAAAAATAATGAACTTTTATATTGGTTGTCTGATTCTTATGAAATTGGATTATAACATGTAACTTTTAAAAAGAAACATAATTTCTTCTATTCAATTTTTCGATTCAGGTCTTTGTTTTTTGAAGAAATTGGACATAATGATTTTTTATTGCATTTTCATTGATATTTCAAAAAATAGATCTCATTGAGTTTTTATGCTAGAAAATAACCAAAGACAGTTTTAGAATCTTTGAAGCATTGTAAAACTTTCCATTTCCCGTTTTGTTTTTATTTTTATATGGGATCGAAAATTCAGGATTTCTGGTCCCCTTTCCCCTTACACCCCCCCAGGGGAAGGGGGATTTAGCGTCCGTAGTGCCATAAAATTTTAGGGCACAATAATCCATCACCTAAGGATCCTTTTTCAACATAAAAGAAAAATTGGCCCATCGGGCCGACAGAGGCCTGGGTTGACCCCTTAAACCGTTCGCTGACGTTCGCTGACTTCTAAATGTCACACCTAGAGGAAAACCTGCTTTCGCGACAAAAGACATCAAACCCAAGATATTACAAGCGGTGTGTGGACGACATTCTGGCATTAGTGTCAAGTGCGCATCACCTTCATTGTTTAAAAAAAAGAATGCACAGCAATTCAGTTCTGCGATTTACCCACGAGGAAATGCAAGAAAATCAGTTTTATTTCTTGGACGTCCGCATGGAACTAAAAGGAACATAATTTTCAACTTCTGTTATAAACCCACCGATAATGGCTCATACACTCACTTCACTCCCCAGGTGCCCCTGAACTACAAGAAATCGATTGCAAAGACACTGCTTCATCGCGCGTTGAAATATTGCTCGACGTGGGAGACATGCACGCAAGAAATCAACCGCATAAAACAAGTATTAACTAACAACGGCTCCCGCTTAATAATTTTAGACAACATAGTGAAAACACTTTTAAATGGATATTGTGGTTGTGGTCAGAATCACCCAGCAGAAACAGTTGACCTCTTTGTCAAACTTCAGAACCTCGGAACTTACAAAAAAGACGCAGATTTTCTCACGAATACAGTTTTGCAACACACCCGTACAATCGATCCTTCTAAGAAAATTATCGTCAAGCCGTATGTCAAGCCACGAAAACTAGCAACATTATTCACTACCAGACTTCGAGCCAGCCCCAGATCTCCAGCGCGCGGGCGAAGTCTACAAGTTTACCTGCCCAGAATAAAGCTGCCAGGCTTCCTACGTAGGACACACCACCTGCACACTGGAGAGAAAAGCAAAACAGCATCGTTATTCATCCAGCATTTTCTTCAATCACTTAAGAGATGATCACCAAAAAGAACCACGCAACTTGAATGCACTCCTTCCATGGCTTTCAGCATAATGCACGCTTACTCTGATACAGCATCAGTAAAAATTGCGGAAGCGTAAGAAATCAGAAAACATGCACCGATAATAAATATAAAGTACTACGAATTCTCCAACTACCTAAACTTGTTCACATTGAAAAAGCATGCTGAGAACAAGAGGGGCATCGTCAAGAACTCACGCCACCAGTTTCACGCCAAGCTTCAATAAGTGCACTTCCCTCTCTTTGTCTGCTCCGTTTCTCAAGCTAGCTACCTAAATTTTATCTTGAACCGCGAAGAATTTAGTCTAGCTGACAGATACTTAGTGACTTTGTACGTTCAGTTTTAGTAAGCTTTGTCATTTGTTTTTACACATATACCTTAATGATGACCGTAGGTCGACCGAAGGTCGAAACGTCATTTTTTATTTAGCGTGCTTATATTTTTCCTCAACAGTTTTTTTTTTTTTAAATTTTCGATGAACTAAAATGTGATTTTAGAAAAGTGTAGAAATTTTTAAAAACTAATGTGATATTAAACGTTGATGTAATATTCTTTAAGTGAATTATTGGAAATAAATCTTCCACATGTACATATTACTAGTGTTACAAGATCATTAGGCAAACCTGCAATGAACATTTAAAAACCAAGGTAAATGTTAGTTGTTCAATCATCATTTTTGACTCCTTATTACTACCACGAGTTGTGTCTAGATTGGTATGATCCTCGTCAACTGTAGTTGTCCATGTGGCCCTGGGCACAAATACAGCCAGACGAGACCATTCAAACAACGGTGCGTATCTTGCGTGATAAGCTCTCCGGCACTCAGTAATGCTTCAAGTGGCTTGCCTCCTAATTTCAGAGCAACTTTCCTTGTACATCTGTCTATGTCAGAGGTTGACATACTAAGGGGATCTACTACCCTGTATTTTCCATAATTTATCGAATTTTTCAAATTTCATTGTTCACGTTTCGATGGTATCTAGATGAACGAAAATGAACAAAGATATGTAACATTGAATTCTGAACATATTTTCTCCTATAAAAATTTCCGGTTTTCGCAATAGAAAAAAGTTACTGTGCGAACACAAGAAAAAATATATATATATTTGTGTAAAATATTTTCCACTCTGCAATTTTCTACGTTTGTGGTCTCAGCGCAATTGTGGTCTCCTTCGACGCGGAAGGACTGTAAAACCCTCGTCACGAAGGATTTTTTGAATTTCGAACTAGAAAAAACGTTTTTGTTACAATGTCCAACAATTGCGATTTTCTATTGCGAAATCGAAAATTTTCATAGAGGCAAATGTGTTGAGAATTTAATTTCTCAGATCTGTATTCATTTTCGTTCACCTACTTGCAATATAAATGTGTAAGCTGGAAATAGAGAATAAATCTAAGATTTACCTGGGGAAATAATTTTTGGACAGACGTAACAATAAATTTTTTTCTAGTTCGAAATTCAAAAAAATCCTTCGTTACGAGGTTTCTACAGTCCTTCCGCGTCGAATGAGACCACAATCGCGCTTCTACGTGAAAAATTGCAGAGTGGGAAAAATTCTGCGCAATTATCTATATTTTTTCTTATGTTCGCACAATCCTTTTTTTCTATTGCGAAAGTCGAAAATTTTTATAGGAGAAAATGTGTTCAAAATTCAATGTTACATATCTGTATTCATTTTCGTTCCTCTAGATGCAATAGAAACGTGAACAGTGAAATTTGAAAAATTCGGTAAATTAGGTAAAATACAAAATACTCGGCCTTGCAGTGGCCGAGTGTACAGAGCGCTTGCGTTCTGTGCTTCCTGCACGGGTTCGAGCCCTGTACGCAGCAGTTGGCGCAAAAAACGCTGACGCGGCAAATCAGGATCGTTGCCTGCAGTGTGGTCACTGTCCTCTAGGAATGTTACCTGGGCACTAAACGAGAGGAAAATAAGGCCTTAAAGCTCGGGCGTGACTAGGGGCCTGGGGAACGCCTATCATGTACATTCACTGTAAAGCGGCCCATAGACGATCAATTTTATTGTCAATATAATTGACAATGATGAATATTGACAATTATATTGATCGTCTGTGGGCTTGATTGACAACCATCAATTAATTGACTCAATGTATTGACGCAACAAAATCAGTTTGAGCCCATAGACGATCAATTTAATTGTCAATATCATTGACTCGATATATTGATGAGATTTTTTGTTGCCCACGTACGGCGTCAATCTTTTCATCAATGTAATTGATGCCAACCATGGCACCTGCATTTTCAGTCCCTTTAGCAATGCAATTATCAATGCTCAGATGCTTACTAATCAACAATTGTTTTAATACAGTCACAATTCTATCTGCATCATATTTTACTAATTTTGCAATTCCTAAGTTGATTTCACTTTATTTGATATATCGCTGTACTATACGTATAACTGATACCCCAAGTAGTTTCATGATTTAAATATCATTACTTTCATCCAATAATGAACTGAACTTATTGTTGCCATTATCATTGGTCAGTTTTTCGAAATGAGGATACAATACATTTTTGATAATGTTTTTGCATTTTGTTAGATGCATTTAAACATCATATATAGTTTTGCAGTTGGAGATGTGCTTTAGCATATATCCACCATATGATTTCAATCAAAAATTGCCCTATGGTGGCACAAAAACATGGCAAAAACATGGCATGGCATGGTCTGGTTCATAATTTGAACATAACGCGTTCTGAACGTGACAAGTTCGCTATTCAAATAATTTAGTTAGTCAAATCAACAAATATTATGAGAGTGAAGTAGTAAACATTACAGCAAATTCATAATATAAATTTAGAGTGAAATATCATTTGCATCGCTTAAGAGTGATTCCCGCAAGATAATATAAAGCAAGCTAAAAAAACTGTCTAAATTTTAAAAAAAAATTTGAATTTTTTTTTTTGGAGATGTGAATGGGCCACATGCGTAGCAGAACGCATCCGGAAGCGTCACACATTTCCTTTCACTTGAATGAGAAGCTATTTTTCCTTCAACAGCTTCCTGAAATACGTAAAAATACATGAACACTTCATATAGTGATACTTCATTGACCAGCACTGTTAGATTAAATATAATTAAAATGCAGATTAAAACAAAAATACGGTCTGGTACATGACTCTAGACCTGATCTTCACAAACGAACGCAACTTTCGGAATCAGTGACCTCAAATTCATTAGAATCAAGTATCATAATTCATGCAACCAAAAATCTGTTTCCTAAAGTGTTATATCTGAGAAAATGTGCTAGCTGTGGCGAACAGACGCGTAGGTACATACCTGTACACTGAACAGTGTTTTCCACCTGTTAAGTTGCTCGAAAATGATGTGTAAAGAATTGCAGACAAAATATAGAGCTTGGCCTAACTTCATTGCATCAATTTTTACCTTAACATCGTAATATTTGAAGGTTTTCTTCCACGAAATGACGTGTTCATGATTAAGGGTCTAATACAGGCTTATTTTCATGTATACTTCCCTATTGAAATTCTGAGCCTTTTACAAAGCGTTTTCAGGCAGTAATAAGCCAAGAGATTAGTCGTTTTCAAGCAGAAAATTAGCCCTTTTCAGGTCGCAACGTCCGCTATTTTTAGCCCTGTTGAACGGCTATTTCTGGGCATCGCAACGACTAATGCTACGGCCATTTTGGGCTTCTCAACTTCTTGAGTGAGGCTATTCATGACCTTTTTTGGCTTTTCCATTGCTTGAATAAGTCTCGTACTGTCCTTTTTAGGCTTCATTACTGCTTGATCAAGGCTAATAATGGCCTTTTTGGGCTCCATTACTGCTTGATCAAGGCTATTAACGGCCTCTTTGTGCTCCATTACTGCTTGATCAAAGCTAACAAATGCCTTTTTGGGCTCCATTACTGCTAGATCAAGGCAAATGAAAACGGCCTTCTCTTGCTTCCGTACGACTTTTAGTGGGCGATGATTATCGCCGCCTCGAAAACAAAATTGAGCATAAAGTTGCATGACAGGCGGCAAATGAAATGCATAAGTATAGTTACTATTGTATATAATATGCATTTTCATATTACTTGCATTTTCAGAGAGGTAAGGGTGCAAGTGAACATGGTATTGCCACTGATGGAAATGAGAGAAGGTTGTTCTCCCCATAATTCTACAGATGCTGCTGCGCTTTAGAATATGTAATATGTACTTTACAGCAGTCTTTCGAGCTTATGCTGCTAGCACTCATCCAACGCTGTCCAATTCTGGCTTGTAACTTGGCAAATCCATCCCGCTACAATTTAAGGACACTTCAATGAAGTGCAAACTCAGGGGTTATTTCAACACAACTAACCTGTGTTGTTCCCCCCCGCAAAGATGAACAGCATTGTTTGCTGAAAGCACTGATGGCAGGTCTTGAGATGTCAGGAGTGGCAGGCCTCGAGGTGGCAGGCGTTGATACCCCAGGCGCGCCAGGTCTTGCAGCCCCATGAGCACGAGATACAGTACCAGCAGCTGATAGAGAAATAAGGGAATAAATTGGGAACAGTGATATGGCATCTTGAATGAAATTGATGCACACTACACAATGAGTAGTAACTTTCAACAAATTTAATTTTTCTATAAACTCTACTTTATGTCATTAAACTCCCATTCATGAGTAGAAAAGTGGTTTAAGGCTCCACCCCCATAACATAATTTTACAGAGCAAGTAGAAGGAAGCATCTAGTATGCAAGAGAAACATTTTAACAAAAAAGAAAGCCTACCTCACCATCAGCTCAGACTTTCACATTTTCTCTCATGGAATACTACTTCCAATGGATACAAAAGCTTTATCCCAATTATTGACATATCATCAAATGTAGGTGATCCTGCACAATGTGAAATACGCAAGGCCTATTGGTTGATTAAAGTGCTGCTGCACTGTATGGATACTTGAGGAATTAGACACGGAGGTACAAAGGAGGTTCATTAAAAACTGGGAGAGCTCATCGAATTAAATGAATGCAAAACCTATTTGTGTCAACCAAGACTAGCATGTCTACACAAACACTGCACTAGGTATATCTCATTTATGAATCCTCTCAGTTAATTCAGGATTGCAATTCAGGTCACATTAAGTAACTTTGGTGATACGAACAACATTTTTTAATATTTCACCTATTTTTCTGAATTCATGACTTAATGTACAATGGAAAAAGGTTGCTAGTAACATATTGACGCTTGTATCAAGTATGAAATAATTTCCAATTCAATGCTGAAGGTTGTTATCCTTCAAAAACTTTGCAATGTTTCTTTGAGTGTAATTATGAGCTGTGAAGCATTCATTTCCTGGATAAATGCTATACACTTTAAAAAATGTATGAAATCATTCTCAAAAGAATTTGGAAATACATTACCCTTTCTTTGAGCACACTAAGGCTTCAAAACTTATAGTCATTCACTACCTAAATAAGTGTAAATTGAGCTTATGGGTTTCAACTTTAATGTGGAATGAATTTTCTTCAGGTGATTTTGACTTTTCCAAAATTTCAATACATAATACTCAGTTTGAACATTCCTTTCCTTCATTTCGGTATTACTCAAATGATTTGGACCTTCATCATTAAAATTCTAAACCTACTTCTGTTAGGAGTAGCAGGCATTGCAGCATCAGGCATTGTAGCAAGAGGTGTGGCAGGCCTTGTGGCAGAAGAGCCAGGTCTCACAGCACCAAGAACAGTATCAGCTACTGAAGGAGAAATAAGGGAATAAATTAGGAACAGTGATATGGCATCTTCAATGAAATTGGAGCATACTACACAATGAGTGGTACTTCCAACAACATTAATTTTTTTCTGAACTTCTATGTCATGGCATTTACTAGTAATACTTTAGTAGAAAATAAGTCAGTTTAAGGCTCCACCACCATAACACGGTTTCACAGAGCAAGTGAAAGAGAATGTGTAATATATTCATAGGGCTACGTACAATTCAGTATTTATCCCCATGAACGAAAGTCATTAAGCTCCTGTTTTCAACTCAAATTTACACTACTCACTTCATGAAGTGCTCTCAACTGTCTCAAATTGCCCACGGTTACTTGACTGGCTGTATTTTATTTATTAGTAAAAAATGTTTGACAATGGGGATGTGTAACTTGAACATGATGGCCGACTGTCTCGGCCGTTTGTAATGGCCTAAAATTTCCAAAAACACAATAGTCATGCAAAAATTCAACGCCTGTGTATTAGACTTGTCCGATGAACAAGAGCAACCAATCCTTCATGTCACAAGCAACTATTGAACGGTATTACTGTGATATCCAGCACATCAAAAGCAACCCTCAGGTATGACAGGTCACTACAACCCACTCTTCATGACTAACTCAATCTAGTCAATGTCTCTAACTTCAGGCATGTACAAGAAATTTTTTGATAGCATCTACAATTATTAATTTACAATCCTAATCCAATCCAGTCTTACAAATCATCCCACAATCATCTTGAGCATATATGTCATATCACACATTCTCTCCATACTGCTCTTACAACAAATTCAGGAAGGTCTCCCTCTCCTTCTCATACTATGTACAGTCCTAGGACAGAGTGTTCAATACTATTATTAACTCCCCTATCACACTGCTGACCTAATCTACTACTAATCTCATTTCACTTTTACATGTGTCTATTCCCACTCAATGTTTACAGCACACAGCTAACAAGAGTTGGCTTACAAAACTACCATGATAGAACATTTCACACTCAGGCATATTCTTTCCCACATTCGGGTTAATGTAGACTTTTGCGTCTTGCTAAACATCCACTTGTTCAATCCAAACTATTATGTACGCCTTCACCTTTTTCTGGTCCCTGTACTCTGCCATTCATCCTCTGTAACTCTATGTCATTCAAACATTTTTGGTATTTTGCATTGTTTCTTGTTTACAGTTTTCCTTCTCATTTGATCTTTTTTACCTCACTTGTAAACCACCTGGCATTCACTGCACTTCTTCTGTATGTTCTGTTTTCAACATTTTGCCTTGCAGCCCTTGCTACATCACATTATGGTACTAAGGGGAACATAACATGGTTCACAAATGTAAATTTGAATTCTAAACACATTTTCATGCTGCAAAAGTTCAGAATTTTTGCAACAAGAAAAATTTCAACCAATAAATGTAGAATTTTTTGCACTTTTTCAAGCAACAATATCTCCATTACTTTTTAATGCAGAAAATTAATTCTAAAGTTAAATATATAATAAACAGTAACAGTTTAGAACACTGGATTGGAAAAAAGGTATATATTCAAAATTTTCACCATTTATGGAAGAACATTCATTTATGGCAGAACTCAAGTTTATAGTAGAACTTGAAAGTGTATAGAAGAAAAGTAGTTTATTTTGACATCATTAACATTATGTAAGCATCAAAATTTTGATAATCAATTAGTATGTTGTTCTGAAAAAATACCAAAGTATATCACTCCATTAACCAGCTTCTAGATCCTGTATCTTATGAACTGTTGCACTGATCCCTCTGCAATTTCAATTTTTTATCATGTAAATTTTCCAATCTCAACATGAACATTCTTAATCTGAATAAGCTTCATTAATTTGAACTGGATTTTTATGCATTCAATTTAGTCAAATTTCAATTTGAAATTAGAGTTCATAATAATTTAGATTCCATGTAGCCTACCCTGAACAAAATTTTACAGAAGGACCAATTGATCATGTTTCATTGTTTTTATACCTTGAATTAACTAAGAGGAACTATATGTAAGCTATGTGAACTCTGTAAGGTCACCTTTGGAGGCCAACTCTGCATGGCCACCTGTGTGAACAACTTTGTTTGATCACAGTTCATGGCATTAAAAGTCACTTTTGAAAGTGATCAGATGTAGGATGGAAAGCTGACTTGTTCAAAATCTAATCATTTATTTGAACATGTTAACCACCATGGGTTAAACTAAAGTTTAGTATTCAATTGAAATTTCAAGTTGATAGAGGTGAGCAATTTTGAAATTAGCAAACATTAACTGCATTGTGCCTTTATTTAGCTTTAATTGAGTATAAATAAAAATTGAGTTTGTGATTCTTGGTCAGTTAGCAGCATTATGAAAATTCCCTCCGCGCACCAACGGTGGCTCAAGTGCAGCTAACGTGTTAATGCTGTGTAAACTCAGAGGAGGTATGCTTTTACTTCCTTACTCAAGTACAGAAGCTTGCATGATGTTTCTCTTCATTATATTACATGCAATGCGCAGTAAAAAAATAACTATAAAATTAAAAAGCAAAAAAATTATATGACAGGAGGCATTCATGCTCATTGAGTGAAATCAAGCTATCATAAGGACTACTTCACACAATAGCCATACGCAAATTTTTTAAAACATCTAGTAAATTGCTAGCAAATTGAGAGAACTTGGGTAAGAATATATGGAATGATTAAAAATGTTGAACCATCACTAATTTGAAAAACTAATAATGAGAGATTTTGTGTTAAATTTCAATTTGAAACAAGCAATTAGTGCCAATGCAAAATTTTAGCCAATTTGGAAAAATTTCATTCAGCATTTCTTTATCAATTGAATAACTACTTTCAGAATAACATTTGTAGCTAAAGCTTGCTTGTAAATCATACAATTTTTTATCTTAATGCAAATTAAATTTTTTGAATGTCTACTGCGTTTTTTATTTCATTTAAGGCTACAAACAATATGTTTACTCTATTTTTGCTGAAAAAATTGAAGCACAAATAACTTTTACTCTTGATAAACACAGTACTATAATGGGTCAATCAAACAGCCATTCATTTTTCAAAATAAAGGGTATTACGCAACTCATCAATTAGCAAAACTTCGATTTACTGTGTTAACTTGGAATAAAAGATACAACTAAAAGTTTCACATTACCTTTTGTCTTGCAGAGCTCTTTTCGGAACTGCTGAAGATTTCAATGACTTTTTTTGCATATCTGAATGGAGACAACATGAAGTTATAGTCTGAACAGCAGAAATTTTCGGCACACTCATAAGCTCTCTCTGCAGTGTTCCGTCTTCAACGTTGCGTTGCACACATGCTGCAGTCCACTAGTAATTTCCCTTTGAAAAGTAGAAAAAACAAAAATCAGGACATTGACGGTTATCATAAAAACCATTTGCCATCAAACACTTTTTTAAGCGTACGCAATGAGCCGCTCCTGCTTCAATCTTCATTACACCTGCGTCTACGCCATTCAATTTCCACAAGTACCAACCTTCGAAAATGTCATGACAAGACTCAATCAGAGCTGCCAATAAAATCATCAGTAGAAATTTTCCAATTCCAAGGGTTTCATGTATGAATCATAAGAACAGTAAAATAACTTTAAAAAAAACATATTTTTATGTATTATTGAACTTGATTTTGGACATTACTCGCAAACAATATTAATAAGCACGGTTTTGAACTAATTTCCACAACACGGTCATGGTAAATACCGGCGCGCCAAATTTCGACCACTCGCGCGAACACGAACTTGAACACAATCTTTCTCCCTAAAAACAGGGTA
>JACJUY010000964.1:66256-78018 GCA_014220935.1 Platorchestia sp. MABIK | reverse complement strand
TTACCCTGTTTTTAGGGAGAAAGATTGTGTTCAAGTTCGTGTTCGCGCGAGTGGTCGAAATTTGGCGCGCCGGTGTTCCATTAGCACATATGATTCAAATTTAGTTGAATCGTTTATTCGTTAATCCATTGTTTCATTTCTAACTTTTCATATCGTGACTTTCAGAATTATGAATTACTAGTTCATCATTGAACTGCATTAATTAGAGGTTAAAAAGTCAAAAACTTGTTTGACGTGAAACGCTACGTTCTTTAGGGTAAGTTATGGGTTAAGTTCAGCGTAATGCTCCGAATCAAAATGTTTGTTTCGTTCATGCGTAGAAAACTGAAAACATGCACTCAGACGAGTGAACCTGCATTGCTCTCTTTGTAGTCGAATAGGGTAAAGCAGTATGTAATATCCTTAAATTAACTGCTCATTCAAATTTTGATTGTAGCTTGAATTGCATGAGTAGAATAACGGCGTCACACTTCCTTCTCAGGGAGTTTCATTCCCTCATATACTCTGAAAATGAGGCGCTTGATCATAGTGAGTATTATTTTAAGCTTTTTCTAATTTAGTTCTATCGACTTTCTGTGTTCAGAAGTCGGAGTAAAAACCTGATATACAATGCTTTCTTTTACGTGCATGGTTACGTGTCTAGATCTTGGTCGCTTGTTACTTCATGGTGTTGATGTGTTTCGAGGAAGCTAAACAGCTGTTAGATTAATTTGATTTTATTTTCAGTTCAATTTAGAAAACCAAAATTTAAATGCTTGTTCTTTATCCTACTGCTGAATTAATTATTACAATCGGGGGCTAATTTTGATTTGATAGTAGTTTTGCAGCAGTTTAGTGATGAGAAATTTACCATAATTTTGTTTGGGATCTAGGCCTACTAAAAATGGCTTTGTGAAGAACGTAAATGAAACATTAAAAACATTTTAATACATATGAATGTACTAGACAAAATGTTATGGTTTCAATCTATTTGTTGCATATTACTACCTATAATGATTTTATTAAAGTGTGATTTGTTATATATGACAAGTTTTGTCAAGATAAGACTTTCCATAAATTTCTTATAACCAGTGCCTAAAAACAATATTTAATAACTGCTACTTCTAAATCTGGCTACATAGTATATTCTATTTGGTGAAGATCTTTTTCAATTGGCTTTGAGAGTCATGTACATTTGCTTAGCATCTCATACAGGAACAAAGGTGGTTGTAGAAGTGTTGCCTAATTTTAGCATATTGATTACTCAAAAATCATTCATTTTAGAAAGATAGGCTGGAACTCATAGGGTGAAAAATTTTATTTAGTGTGACAAGCTTTAAATTTTTTATTGTCATCCTTTATATTTAAATGCTAATTATTTTGGATTAAGGGATGAGGATTATTTTCTGCTGACTTGCACAAGAGAAAGGTTTTCTAAATTCATTCCTGTAATGAAACTCTCATCACTCTTATTTTTTTTTCAATTAAAAGACTGGTTGCACAGAGGAATTTAAACCTCTAGGTTATAAATATAATCAGTAAAACATGTCACAGAATAGGAAAGTAAAGCATGAAAAGAAAAGTTATTCTAGAAATATCATTAAATCAGTAATACAAGATATAAAGCCAAATAAGAATTGGCATGATGGCAAAGAATTAGCAAATACACATAACAGAAGAGCAAATATAAAGTGAGCAATCAGATATCCATTTCTAAGCCAGAGCACATATATATAACAAGATTAAGAGTCAGAGAAAATATTACCACTCTACCTCACAAGAAAATAAGACAAAACAGATGCTGAGCTGCGCAATATTTATAAATTTTTACTTTTGAAAGCATTCTGTGTAATGCATCAAAATTGTTGACCCAGGCAAAATTGAAGGGGGAATTTGTAAGACTATTAAAGAAATATAACAAAGGTTCTTTTATTTGCTGTGCTTCAAGTACTGTTAAGGTCAATATTGAGTTTTAGGCCTTTCACGGAATTTAAAAATTCCGTTCCAAAGAATCACTATAGGAACACATTTAAAAACGTTTTACACGAATGACATTCTACTCGCTGATGCATCATTTTTGAGTTATTCAACTTTGAAGTTATACGAACGTCGTATATCAAAGTGAAGGAACGGACGCGTAAATATGCTGTAATACGGTATTGACCTAACGATGGGTGAGGTTAGGGTAGGTTATGGTAGGTTAGTTAAATAAACTAACCTAAAATAACATAAATCAACCTAAAATAGCTTACCTTAACTTACCCAAACCGAGCCGTTTTAATTTCCCGCCAAGAAGTGGGCGTGTCCCGCCAGAAAAGTGGGCGTCACCCAACAATGCGGCAACTCAGCAACCGACCATGTAATGTTATTCCTATCTGAACGTAATTATTGTTATTTCTCGAAAACAACGCATCAGCGAGCAGAATGTCATTCATGTAAAACATTTTTAAATGTGTTTCTTTAGTGATTCTTTGGAACAGAGTATTTAATTTCCGTGAAAGGCCTAAAATCAATATTGACCACTGTTAATTTTCTGCTATGTTGATGAAGTTTCATATCATTGTTATAGATGATTTCAGCACATGTAACATGTGATGTCATGTTCCAAAATTTCTATGGATGTCATTTCCTTTAATTAACTCTTAAATATTTGCTGGCACAATGTCTCTGTTGTAAAGTTGGCATGTTTACTATATAATCCTGATGGTTACTCCCTGGTGTTTACATAACACGTTAACCGCCACGTGTACAACTGGTGGTACACGCAAGGAATTTTCCTAATGCTGCAGACCAATCTGTAGTTGCAAACTATATTTTCATAAATACTTAATCAAAGCTACTTAAAAGCCTAATCCAAATGATATTTTCTATTTTCAAAATTCCTTATTACAATTGACTTCAAGTTTTAGTTGGATATTGAACTTTACTTTAACCCATAGTGGTTAACGTGTTCAACACTGTAACAGTGCTCATGGAGTGGAGTGCAGTCCCTTCACTGATTGTGCAGACTCATAAGTGCAAGTGGGCCAATGTCTCCATCTTCATGTAGTGTTGTACTGATAACTATTGCACCAGCTCTTTTGGTTGTGGACTGCCTTGTTTTGCATTTTGCTCAGCTGTAATTATATCAAGCGCTGCTTATGCCATTGTTGTTAAATGTTTGAAAATTTGAAACATGTTTTTCCACTTTGATGATATATTTTTGAGTATAATACAATTATTGAAATAAATGCCCACATCTCCAGGCTTAGGTTTCTCTACATTCCTATCTTTTTGGGTTAAACTGTGCAAGAATGTACTGCATAAGTTAGAAAGGTTACTTATGTATTGCTTTATGTAGCAGTTGCAGTTTTTTGTTTAAGATAGCATATTTGCTTGTCAGTAGATGTAGAGGTCCTTCTAGGTCTTTCAGGGATAGGTTTTTGAAGTAGTAAAACGTTGGATGGAAGGGGACAAGCTGTGGCAACCGGACGTTGAATGGTACTCTCACCTCAACCCCTACATCTTAAAATCTCTTTTGTTGACTTGTTTTCAGTTTTCCAGGCCAAAATTTTAAGCCATTTTCTCACCACTTGGATTAGTAGGAGCCTTCAGGATGAATGTCTCCTAAAACTGCAGCACCACAAAATGAAACACCAAAAAAAGGGGATAGGAGGCTGGAGCAAATAATAGCACAACTGCCCTCCATAAGAGCTCTAAGAGCACCAAGGCAGGAAAATGCAAGCTGACTGAGCAGCCCAGGTAGCTAGCTGAGTTGCCAGATTTAAAATAATAATGATCAATGTCTGACAACAGCAGGAAAAGTAAAAAGTTCACGGTGCTTTTTTGGGTTGATTCCATTGGTCAGCACTCTATGCTTTTTGCGGACAGTGTACAGTAGAGTACAGAAATTATTTTCTTGTCAGATATTCTAATAGCTCATTTTAAAAGTTCTTTGCTATAATTATAGCTCATAATAAATATGCCATAAAAAAGAAACTTGGACCATTTTTTAATGATAGATAAAAAAAGTACATTTGAAGCACATGTAGGGAAAGTTTGAATATGGTAAAAATGCTAGCATAGCAACCTTGAAATGAGTATTTACTTTCAATGATCTACAATTTATAGCATGTATTCCATTTGTTTGCCTATGTCATCAGGCTTTATCTCTATGGATGCATAAGGATTCAACAATACCTTGGTGAAAAATATTTTACTTTGTGTTTTAAAATTTGTGCTGATAATTCAATCATTGAGCTCATCACTATGATGCTTCTTACTACTGAAGTGTAATAGATGAATTCATTCAACTTCTTCGGTCTCTAATCATAAACTTTATTTGCAGGAAATTTTGAGGGGCATTGCTCTAGGATTCTGGCACAGTCTACGTGGGTTTTACCGCTGGTATGCTTATGACCAACCGGAGTGCATCATCAAACCTTTTGTCCTAAGAAAAGATGGCTCTGACACCAGTGCATCGTCTCATCAGGTGTGTTCAGTGCCTGTATTAGTAATCATATTTAATTGATAAAACCGAATTTGTCTTGGTATTGCATTATGGACTTTTATGGTCAACCAGGAGTTGTTTAAACTAGTTTCACATGTAATGGTCATTGTTCTTGGTACCAAAGGATGTGCAGCATGAGTAAAATAAATTTTTGTACCTTATTATTTTAGCATGTAAATCTACTAGCAGTCTATTAATACAATCAAACGTGAATTAACTCTCTTTAAGTACAAAGAAGCCCCATTAAAAATTGTGGTGTAAAAACTCATATACAGCTTTATTTTGGTGAAATGGGGAGAAATTAGTTACAACACACTGATGAGCATGCAGAAAATAGGCAGAGGCTCTCATTTGTTCATTATTATTTGGAACTAGATGACCATTCTATCAATGTTACCAATGTTTCTCTTTTACATAATATTGGAAATCGATGTTCATGGTAATTTGTAGAAGCTCATAATGGTGTTGAAGACCCTGACTAAATTACAATCAACTGGTTGTCATGCCACAATTTTTTCCTATGCTCACTGAATGCATATGAATTATATTGGAGAAATTTTGTATTAAATTAAACGAAAGTGTTATTTAGATATGAGAAACGTATAGACACACACGCACCATGAGAGATTTTTAAAAATAAACAGAGGATTCACAAAGAACTTAACTGGTTTTACGTAGCTTTGATATGGTATTATTGTATCATGTTTATTATGCTGCGTTTTGAAAAGGTTGAGGATATAGCAATGTATTGGTATTAAACTGTTATATGGTATCATAGATGAATGATGATTTTATTATTTGTTATTAGATACATGTTTGTGGACATCTTGTGGATTTATAACTGATGGTTAAAGCAAATCCAACCAAAAGACCAGGGGGAAAACAGAAAATTGTTTAATTGGATCTTGAAAACAGAAATAATATCTATCTTAAAATCACTGAGGTAGTGATACCTGCATTACAGATATGCTCAAGTATTTCATGCTGTGGTAGTCAAAAAAGTTTGGATCATTATCAATAAAAATATATGTATGTACTGTATAAATTTGTGATGATTTTTATTATGATAAATAATTTGCTTTGTATTTGTCCACAGCAAAGTCACTTTGTCTTTATAGAGTTTGATATAAAATAAAGCAACAATAGAATCCTTGTTTGCCAAGTAAACCATGGGAGATACAGATACAAATAATGAGCTTCTTTTTTTTTGGAAAACATTCAACTATATGTGAATTGTTGACTGGCTAAATAGTTGATGGCCGAGTTATTCACTAGCAGCTTCACAACATAACTGTTTGCCTTGCTTCCTGTGCGAATCATGATTCTCTTGGTTATATTTCTCTAAGGTAAAATTTTAGGTGAGCTTCATAACTCATCAGTGATGGCGTCTCTCTGTTCCGCAGAGTCAGCCTCTCACCAGCCTGGCCCGGAAGAGACTCGAGTCAAAGGATCATCAGCCTGAAGGCACTGAGAATTCTCAAAAGTGAGCTTTCGTCTGGCACACTTGCCTGTAGTTTGGAACTGTTGTTGTATTGGGGATCTGTGTTGGATCACCTGAAGATTTATCACCTTAAAGTTATACCCAAAGGAGGGTCACCCCCAACCTGTACGACCTGAAAAATTTGCATCATAGATTTCTTTCAGCCTTAGAAACTAAAATTGACATGAATCTATTGATGAAATGTTTCATCATGCGTGGAAATACCTATAACACAAGGTCGTAGTTGATAAAAGAAATGTCATAAAAGTAATTGTCCCGGCAATGAAGATCAACAAGAGAAGGATGAGGAATGTAAGTAAATATTTGATGTATTTACCTAACAGGCAACACTATAATTTCAGGAAACTTTGTTGAACTGTTGTATCATAAAACCTGATCTAATCCAATAATTTGCACATGAAGGCACCTCATTTCATATCAACTGAAGAATATGCACCTCAGCATAATTGGGGGTTCTTATTCATCAAATGATCTCAACATTGCAACGAATCATCAACTCTTGACATGTTTCCAAATGTGAAGAGAAGAACTGCATTCATAGAGGTGAATATTTTCTGAAACGCATTTTTGAGTGCACTTAGCTATTGTTTATAATATGAAAGTCTGCTGCAGTTCTCCTTGACTACTTAGCTCTCAGGAATAAAATTGCTCATGTTAAATGTTAGCAAGCACTACACCATCACACTGGCTTATGTGGGCTAGGTCACTCTGAAGCACAAATTAATGGTAATTTAGCGCAAATTGCATCTTCACTACTTCTATGAGGAGGTAGAGTGTAACCAGGGTTCTGTGGAGAGGTAGAGTGTAACCAGGGTTCTGTGGAGAGGTAGAGTGTAACCAGGGTTCTGTGGAGAGGTAGAGTGTAACCAGGGTTCTGTGGAGAGGTAGAGTGTAACCAAGGTTGACTGATTTGTGTTTTCCAGAAGTATCTCAAAGTTGGGGCTTTTGAGATGAAATTTGTCTACACATGGGAAGGGTGCTCAATGTTTCACTATTCAGCAACGTTGCAGATGTTGAGTGTTCTTGCTAGACCACTTAGGGAACTGCAAAGTGCAATTCAAGACTTTTTATTTGTGTCAGTTGTACAGTTCAATAAACCCTTGTTAGTAAATTTTAATAATAATATAACTTACGGAAAACGCAAATGAATCTAATTTTATCAACTTTTTGGAGTCCACAGCATTGCAGTAAAGTTTATTTTAGATTTATGGTGTGTGAAAATGTCTCATTCTTATGGTGGTTTGATTGTTCTCAGAATTATGAAATTCAATTCACTTCACTCTTAATTGACACCCAGAGATGCATACCTTGTACTTGAGTGATGTACATGCAGAAAAGTGCTCATTATGCTTGCTTGCAACGATGATTGTAATGAGACAGTGCGTTGTTGCATATTTGGAATGAGTATTTACTCTCCATGACGTCAATTTCTTGCTAGGACGAGGCTGCTCAGGGTCGTGCTGCTGACGTTCTCTTACAACGGGCCGCTGGTGTTGGGCTACGTCCTGTGGACCATGCTCGAGGTGCTGCCTCACATCCTCGTGTCGCCAGAGCAGCACTTCCTGTGCCGCCTCCTCGCCACCGTGATGTGGCTCGGCGTCTTCATATCGCGCCTCTTCTTCGTCAAAGTCACCAATATGTTCCTCCAAAATGTGAGACTCTCCAGTGAGGCATGCCTATCTCTTGTGGGTTTTTTATGTGTGAAATGTGACACTTGCTTTTTTTTTTTTGCTTGTCGTCTGTTAGGTGTTACAAAATATGCCTTAATGGAGTAGAGGTCGAATCAGTAATTATCTATTCTTTCCTCTGTATTTCCCCTCTGAGGGATACAACTGTTGTACCTATGAGAATTAGCACTCCCAGGGGGAAAATGTGTGAGGGCCCGAGCTGAGAGTTAGGTAGGCCTTCTTTTTGTTGAAATAAAATGTTTTTGTTATGTTAAGGACAACCTTTTTTGGTTCACGCCTGTCCTGTTTTCAGCATCTACTACTTTTTCAACTTTAGTCTCGTTTCGTAAACTTCATCCTCAGTTTACTGTTTTTATGCCCCTTCTGCACATAGATTCCGCATTCCCTTATCTCCATACTAAATGGTGCCTTTCTCCTTCCCCTCTTTGGAATGCTTTTTTTCTAGTGGTTAGGGAGACATAAACTAACATATAATCTAACCAGTTATGCTCGAACAAAAGATCATTGTAGCATACCTCGATGAATAAATGCTTGATTGCTGTGCATACTAGCTGTGCAAAGCTGCGATTAATTTTGTTGGTAAGTGTTCACTAGTCATGCTTTCAATTGTGTAGGAATGCGGTCTTCCTCGCGGATGTATTTGGAATTGTGTTGTGTATGTGCAGGAAATAGCTTCCTACGTCTACCACCGGGCGCTGGGCCGCACTCGTGCTAGCGGCTATGCTAGCATTGGCAGTCATCTCTATGCTTCCTTGCAGCTACAAATTATCTACTACCTTTTGGTGAGTTTTGTTTGAGAGCTAAGTTTCTCATAATTATATCATACAGTGGATGATCTGAAATTGTGCTTCTCACTGGAAGTATTATTGTAATGCATAAGTGCCACGAAAATCCTGTGTGTTTTGCCTTTCATTGTGTAGAGACGTCGAAACTGAAAATGAGAGAGTTGAGGAATGGGATCTTTTCCAGATAAGCCCCGGCACTGATGCAACACAACCGTTCACCCACTTGTAACTTTCGAAATAATGCACCTATCGACTTCAAATTGTAATTCAAACTAAAGATTAAAGCATTCTTTCGTTTGAGAGTAATTTGAAATCGATAATTGCATTATTTTTAAAGTGAGAAGTGGGTGAACTTATGTGTTGCATCATTAGTGGCGAGGCTTCTTTGGAAAAAATCCTAAGAATGAATTTAATGGACATGAAATACATTCTTATTATGATTGAATTTACGGAGTTTGACACGGAGATTATATGGCAGACAATGTCAATTGTCAATGGATGGCAGACATGATAAATGTCCCCCTCAGATGTCATACAACTACTGGATCTATAAGAATTAGCCCTCCTAGGAGGAAAATGTGAGGTCTCGAGTCGAAGGTTTGTCAAGCCTCTCATTTGTTTAAACAAAATGAGTATTTTGTTTTGATGCGAACCATATCTTTCCGGTTCACTGCTGTCCTGTTCTTCAGCTTATACTTCTTTCTTCTTCAACTTTTATCTAGTTTCATAAAGTTCTTTCTCAACTTACTGTTTATATGCGTAAGGATTCTTGTGTTGGAACACACCTCATGGATAGATTCCCATTTTCTTCACTCCATTCTGAATGTTGCCTTCCTCTTTCTCTTTGAAACATCTTTGTTGGTGTTAGGAAGGCTTTGACTCACTTTTAATCTGATCTTGTGTGTGTGTCTGTTTGTCGTATGTAAAATTAGTTATTCATATCAATATTATCTCGAGTGTCAGTAGGATCTGTGACGCTACGGTGATGCGACGTGAGCTAGACTAGCGCTGGTCGTGCTGCATGTCTCCAGTCGAGGCTTAATGTATGCAGGGTGTATTGCTAGATCAGTATATAGTGAACGTTAGTACATGTGAATGATCTGCCTTGTGTTCGGTCACCTTCTCGATGTATAGATAAAATAGCGGTGAGTTTCATTAAAATTTCTCCTCCGTGTCTGTGCAGCTGTCCCTATTGAGCACGGTACTGTCCTGGTTTGGCACGATTGGCCTGACGGTATCGGTGATCATAGCCACCCCGTACTGGTCGCTGTACGCGTTTGACTACTGCTGGTATTACATGGGTGTGCCCTTCCAAGACCGCCTCACCTACATCGAACGCAACTGGCCCTACTTTCTTGGCTTTGGGCTGCCTATGGCTCTCGTGGACACCCTCATGCACCCTTTGTGGAGGTCTGAATGCTCTTAGTGTGCTAGTGCTGTTGGCGAACCTTGTATGTGTTTCTCGATGTTACTGTTATGCTGTTCTGCTCGTTTTTTTGACTGCATCATTCGTGACTGTTATCAATTGTTCTCAATGATGACGTGCAACGTTTAAATAGATTAGACTCGGCGTTGATTTTGGTGCCGATATTTAGCATGTTGGAATTGACTAGTGGTTCAATAATCTTTCTCGACCATCTTCCTCCCATACAGTAGTGGAGCTAAATGTGAGTTAAAACATTCACTTAGCCGCTAAAACAAGGACTCCTGTGTCAAGCCAGGCTAGGTAAATTATTTTTTGTTTATTTCTCTTTACAATTTTAAGGTGCGCATTATTCTCTCTTGGTATCCGTGTATCTTGTGAAATAATGGACAAATGCGCCAGGGTTAGTGACTTTGTCGGGCAATTTTCTAGTACTTCAATGAATCAATTTCTCGATTGAAATTAATAGGATAAAAACAAGGCTCAAATCAGAGAAGTAACAAATAGTGAGCTGATAAATATTTTCCATTTAAAATTTAGGAACATACTTTTTCAGTCTCAATGGAGATGTATTACTCAGCACTTTACTTGCTGCAGAGCTTATGGATGTAATCAATAAGCAACTTTTCGTTTAGCAAGCGTGAAGTTGTTGGAGACGTGCTGAGATGTGAACGAATGGAGTCTAGTGGGTTAAAATTTGACATTTTCATTTGTAGGACTAAACGCTTGTGGAACAATTTGAGTGGTGGTATTCCAGTCATGCAACAAAGATTTTGTGTATTCTTAATATGCTTAACAAGTATTCAACTAATATTTGTTTTGCTCTGTGCAGTGCATTCTTGCCTCTGTTCATGCTTCCTTTCGTGATCGTGAGCGCCGTGGACGCCACAGCTGCGAGCAACAAGGAGCTCGTCTTCTCTGGGTTAGTGCTCTTTTTAGATCTGCGTTTGTCTTCCAATAATACACGGTTCTCTTGGGCCCCCTCCTAACTAGTGTGCCCTAATGTTTTACGAGTGGCTCAGTCGTACTGTACCCTTGAAATGCAATTTTCACTTTTTGCTAATTCCTCACTGGAATTACTCAAAAAGGAATTTTTTGTTAATTTAGACTCGAAAAAAGAATTGTAGCATGAAGAGCTGAGAAAGGTGCGAGAGTCGAGTGATGGTACGAATGTTCAAGTCCTTGACGCTATTCAAGGCTTGAGGAATCTTGGCTTCTCTCCAGAAGGTACATTTATTGTGATAGTAGCTTTTGCCTATGACGTCTCTGGAGGACGTAGTACATCTCAGATGAAACCAGTTTGGAAAGCTCTGATGATAAGCGTCAGTGAAATTTTCGTTTGTCGTTTGTGTTTTTTCTCTTATTCTTGTGATCACTTGGATTTGATGCATGAAATTTCGTACTGTAGGATTATTACTTCCTCTCATTTCTGAATTTTCAAATATGGAGTACGATATGATTGCTTTTTGGGGGCCGTTTTTCGCGGTTTCATGCTCACATTAGGGCTAGAGCCAGCTTGCCTGCCGTGCTAAGCTGCTGCACAGAAATGTAAAAATCGTTCCCCGCTTATCACAGACGCAAATGAAATCGGCGCTCGCAGCAAATGCAAGAGATTTTAAGGATGCAAACCTAAAATTTATTCTTACGCAAAGAGACAGGTCATGTATTGAATTTCAATTTGATAATTAGTGTTCCATAAGGTGATATTATTCACATGTGTATTGCAGACGCGTATTCTACAAGAACTTGAATATTGAATAAAAATTGTTTGAGGAGCATCATCAATAAACTACGGTAGTTTTTTCTTTGTCTCAACTTTTTCCTGTTTATATTTGCTGTAATTTTATGTGGAACCGGGAACAATCTAAACCCAGTTTTCCCTCGTATGTAAGGAGAG
>JACJUY010000964.1:49060-66232 GCA_014220935.1 Platorchestia sp. MABIK | reverse complement strand
GGGGCAAGTTTTGACTGAATTCGTGTGAGTCAATGTGCCTCACTTCTGTTGTGTTCTATTGACGTTTTGATTACCTGATCATCTCTGCACTCTTATTTATGGACTTCTTGTTGAAGACCTTGGTGAACTGCTGTCTCAATGCAGAGTGGCTAGATTATGATGTATTACATACCGAATTTAACGGTACCACCAAGAAGACCTTTTTACCTAACACAAGGCTTATTCTTCTGAATACATCAATCTACGCAGGCTTGTCTAGACTTAATTCCTGCTAACGTGATGGTAACCTGTTGCAGGAGTGCCGTGCACTTCTTCAGCTTCCCCATCTGGCTGTCAGACCTGCTGCACGGGGGCCTGGTGGACGTGCCGCGCTTCATTCAGTACTGCGTGCAGCGCTGGCAGCAATGGCAGGCGTCTCGCTCCTCCGCCTCCCTGCCCGCTGCTGCTGCTGACGCCTCCAGTCAGGCCTCCACACCTCAGCACCACGCCGCCAGGTCGCCAGTGTTTGAGTGTTGTGGTGGCAGCCTTGTTATTCTCGGGTTGCGTAAGGATTTGTTCGAGTCGCGTAAAGATCGGTTGGTCGCATGAGAATCATAGCGAGCCATGATAGTAGTTTCCTGGGGTTAAAAGTTTGATCACCTTGAGTTATTAGTAGTTTTCTTTTCTTGCACATGTCTAACTTTTGTAGTTGTCATCATAGATTTGTGTGATTTAAGTTTGGCTGTTGTAAAATGTTGAAAACAATTTTGCAAATCGAACGTTAGATATTGGTGCTGAACGCCAGAAAACGAAAAAGTTAGCACTCATCCCGAGTATATTTTGACAGTCATAACACATTTTTATGTCTGTTCATTCGCAATGCAAATAATTTAAACAGTGGAATTTTGTCTCAAAAATAACTTTCTCCAGCGTGACATTGCATAATCTTTTAGGTTTTTACCTTTTTTGTACTAAAAAATTTGAGATTCCATCATTTTTATGCTAAATTTGGGCAGATATTTCTTCAATTTCGGGCTGGTATTTTTTCAATTTCTTGAGTTTAGTGTAGAGACGTTTATTTTTTAGGACGTCAGATCATTGTGATAAAATGGACTTCAATTCCGTGGTATGGATACAAAGAAGTTCAGGTATATCTAATTTACTATTCATTGGAAATCATGGTAATACATCCATAGTACTGCAGTGAGAACTCTCGCAAGTTTTGACATTTCTCTATCTGTTTCGTTAGTCAACACATAGCAAGGAAATTTTTGATTTATTCATGTCCTAAGGTGTTACTGCGCCACTGATTTTTTTTAATCTAATTCTGTTCCTTTCTTGCATTTGTCTAATGGTGGTTTGTGTGAGATATGTAGGCAAGTATTTTAGAATAACATCTGATTTTCTGAAATGTTTCTTTGATGAGTTAACCGAAGACGATTGTTTGTCCTCTATGCTATTGTGGCAACTTAGAGCCGCGTAATGTCCAGGTACTCAACTTCTTGCCAGGGAACATTTTCTGTTAGCTTCGGTCTTGGTGGGCGCGTGCTGTGAAATACCTCAGCTACTCAGGTCTCCCTAAGATCAGAAATATCTCAGCTACTCAGGTCTCCCTAAGATCAGAAATATCTCAGCTACTCAGGTCTCCCTAAGAGCAGAAATATCTCAGCTACTCAGGTCTCCCCAAGAGCAGAAATATATCAGCTACTCAGGTCTCCCTAAGATCAGAAATATCTCAGCTACTTAGGCCTCCCTAAGATCAGAAATATCTCAGCTACTCAGGTCTCCCTAAGAGCAGAAATATATCAGCTACTCAGGTCTCCCTAAGATCAGAAATATCTCAGCTACTCAGGTCTCCCTAGGATCAGAAATATCTCAGCTACTCAGGTCTCCCTAAGAGCAGAAATATCTCAGCTACTCAGGTCTCCCTAGAATCAAAAATATCTCAGCTACCTACATCTTCCTAGGATCAGAAATATCTCAGCTATCCAGGGTTTCCGTAGGGTCGAAAATACATCACTCTGGTCTCCCTTGAGTGGATGAAAATCATTTTAGGACCGCCCGAGAATCATTTTAGGGTTACATGGGACCACCTTTTGAGTCTCTTGAGGATAAAGGTTGATTCTGTGATGAGCATTGTGTAGTTGAAGTCTCACGGAAATAATTTTTAAGAAGGTAATCAAAGCGGTTAAGAACAGTTGTGGCAGCTACCTCATGGGGCTCATCTCGTATTTACTCTTCCACTTCCTCCTGTAAGGCGTTCTGACCACTTATCTCACTGTGCTTCAGATCTGTAGCTTGTTGAAACGACCGTTATTCAAATTTGTCTCAGATGTACATAATGCATCACTAATATAATAACCCTTGGCTCTCGTTTGCGCATGTTTTTGCTGCACTCGCCTCGTCTTGCAGTTGGGATTCACTTTTTTTTTGAGTGCGACAGGAATTAATTCTTTCATTTCGGGCGCGGGAATGTAATATTCGCCTCTAGCGCTGCGAGGGACGCGTGAACTGATAATAAACATAAGATTTTAACTCAACTGCGGTATTTGAAGTAGACACTGCCCTCTGCAGGGACTTGTCGCGCGCGTCCGGGTCGTCAGTGCGCCGGTCGGAGACTCCCGACATCGGCGGGTCCTCGGGAGCCGGCAGCCGCAGGTCGTCGGACGTGAGGCGGCCTCCGGACTACCCTGGGGCGCTCCGGCACGTCGGGGGAGAGGAAACTCCGCCTCCCTCCGCTTACGTGCGCCCCCACACACCAAGCCAGGTCTCTTGCGTCTCTTTTATCCTTTGTGTTATGTTTTTTAAACTTTTTTTTCTATTATGAAAAAGGCAATAAGTTTAGGTTAGTTGGGTTTGTCTGTGCTATGCTATAGGGATTGGCGCTCCCAAGAGGAATAGTGTAAAGTTTTCTCTGACATTATTAGGCCGTTTGGACTCATACCTTTCGTGCTCACTTAACGCATTTCAATGCTCGTACTTTCTTGTTTCAGTGCTCTTACCCTCTCATTTTTGTCTTCTCTTCCTTTTCGTTCCTAACTTGCTGTTTCTATTCACATGGTATCGTATGTGGGAATACCCCTGGTGCAAAATTCCCTGTGTTATTCACTTTAAAAAATGGTTCCTTTTATTTGCTCTTTTAAGATTGCTTTTGTGTGACAAAGGAGTCTTGAACTATTTAATGAAAATGCATTATTGCTTCATAGGCCTTGGCTTTGAAGTTGTATCTAGAGTGTAATTTTACTTTGTGTTGAATGTGAGGAAGAGAAAAGAAATAGTATGGAATATCCTAAGGAGACGAATATATAGCATTGATTGAAATGTAGTGTAAAGCAAATGACACTAAAAGTGTGATGCTTGAAAGGTATTGTGAGGTGTCGTTTTTTCAACTGTTTGTCGTTTTGTGAAAAACGGGTGTCTGTGAGGTGTCGTTTTTTCCAACACTCAAAAAATAAGGGAAAATTTTTCTAAGAGAATTGCAGTCATTACCCTGAAATATCAGCAAAATTGCCCTAGCATGTTTTTTTTCTGTATAAGCAGGTGCTTACTTCCTTCTTCAATTGAAAAAAATTATGCTTTAAAAATGTATGCTTCGACGCCAAAAAAAAATGGCCGAAAAATCTGAGAAAAACTATCAATTTAGTTTTTGCTTAATTTTATCTGTAAATACATGTACGTATGATAAACTTGCTCAAGTTCAATAAAAAAGGTATTAAATATATTGCATAGACCATGAAGCTCACACTGAGTGGATATTAATAGCAAATTGCACGTGCAAGACTTCTGGAATGTTTAAAAACATAGTTGCAGGAATACTATTGATTGCCCTAATTTTGTCATCTAGTTCAAATTATTTCCCTTCTAGTTGAACTACCCGGAAATTTTGTAAATTTCCATAAACTGGAAGCACTAGCCATCTGGGAACTGGAATTCCCGTCTGGAGGCAAAGGGTTAAATGGCGTGGGAGCAAAAGCAAATGGTCATTTTGACTGATAATGGAAATGAATGAATTGTAGTATTGATCTTAGATAGATCTTACAGCACATACTTGAAGGCAAACCTGATGTTTGTTCCAATGGGACCAACGTTCTTACGATTCTCGAGTTGTGCGGCGCTGTAGGCGGTCAGTTGTCTCGGTTTGTTTTTATTTTAAAGAGCGTGGAGGTTATTCCGTTCACAAAGTTTATTTTTAAAAACGAAACTAAAAGTACTATCCATATTGTCTTTCAGTTCCTGCGATTTATGTTGCTATTGTGGCCTCCCAGGGTTGTACAACCATTGTGAAAGATTTAGAGCTCCAAGGTGAACGTCAGGTAGGTCTTCTTTTTGGTGAAAGAGAATAGGATTTTTGTTTTCTTTCGAACCATCTCTTTTAGGTTCACTGCTGCCCTTTTTCACTTTTTAATTTCTGCTACACTTTCTACAACTTTCTTCTACTACTATATTACTTTTTTCTACAACTTATATCTTGTTTCGTAAGCTACCTTCAATCTTGCTGTTTCAATAAACATGATGTGGAAACACAATTTGTGCATAGATTCCCCCTATCCCTCAATTCTCTACTGAATGGTGCATCCTCTCTTGGCTACTCTTTGTTGTGGTTTTGGAATCTTGAATCATTTTATAATCCAATGTTTATAGTGAAGGCAAAGTGGATGACTAGATGACTAAAGTCATCTAATGTCTGCTATATTATTCCACATGGCACGTTCATTTGTGCACCACTTTTTGCTCTTAGCAATTCATGAGACAGAAATGAAAAGCCATAAAGATCAATGCTGAGGACTTGTGTCCTTTCCACCGTACAGATTTCAGCTCATGCTATTCATTGCTCCTCATCATTTGTTTGCTGGTCAGTGTAATGTCAGAGTACACAGCGTGACGTCTTCTGTTGCGTGGGTTGAAAGCTCGTACAATGTAGGTTCTTCTCCCACCTCATCGCTCTGTATACCTACATCGTCGCGCTGCACCATCCTAGATAAGCGCCGAAATTTTTGCAAAGAAAAATATTCAATATGTTCATTTTTGCATGGGTCTCCTTTTTATCATACGCATGAGATTCCCTAAGAATCTACCAATTGAAAATAAAACATCCTAGATACTTTTATGTCCGTTTTAAAGTGGTCTTTCACTGAGCTGTTATTCTTTTGTGCAGTTGAAGGTGGCGTCGTGGCTGGAAGAAAGCAACGTTCCCACGGCGGTGCAGCGCTCGTCGCAGTTCGATAACCCGCTGCCAAGACTGGTGAGCAGCCCGCCGTCTCGCGCGCCGCCCTCTCTGTCTTCCACGCTCACTGCCGCGACCGCAGTGCCCGCAGCCCGACGCAGGAACTTCCGTTCAAATCTCGACCAAGACTTCTACTGAGATGATCTGTTCCATCCTCGGTGGTGTGGGCGGCTCAATGAGGCTTTTTTATCATCCTTTTAGCTTCTTGGCTCTACACTTCGGAATTTTACCGAAACATGTTTTATGATTGTTTCTGTATAGCAAATACATTCAAGTTGTCACAGTCGCATGGCAAGGGAGAGTTTAGTGACGTTAATCAGATATTTTTATGAATTTCTGATGTAAGCACTGTGCTTTCTTGGGAATTCTAATTTATGTTTTATTCAGTGATGCCAAGAGTGAGGCATTTATTTCAAGGAATCAAGCTGTGATTCGTGGTATCGCTGGAGAAAGAAATCGGGGCGCGAATTTATATTCTGCACAGATTATGATCTTGTTAATTGCCAAACTCTTCCAGATGTTGATTGCATAACTGTTTTACGTAATTTAACTTACGCCCTTTTCGATAGCGTCTTCCTCAAGATCCTCAGCCGTCATGACTGGCAACCGTAGATGTGAATTCTTTCTTGGGGCATTTGAACGGGTCATTCAGATCTACTCAAAACGGGCTTTGGTAATGATTTACATTAGGACTTATTTTGCCGAGTTTATTTTAGCTGTTTTTATATTATTTCTTGGTAATCATTAATGGCAAGGTGGATAAATTGTTGTGCTTCTAACCAAATTTGATGCAATTTTTGTTGTATCAAAGCCTGTTGTAGAAGAGCTGCACTTTTTACCCCACGCATTATGATGTAAATCCAATGTCGGCAACGGTGATGAACTTATCGCATCCCATCATTTAGTAAGAATTGTCCAATATGACTCCACAGGTTCACAGCATTGCTTTCCTGTCCAATCACAAGTACGGAACAGTCACCTAATTACATGACACGTCGATATTATGAACGTTGTGCGAACACTAACGGTATCCTTGGATGTCTTGCATGCTTGCAAGAGGCTGCCAGTGACGAGTCGTGTGCTCACCACTCCATCGTCGCAAGATTTTGTACTTAAGAGTTGTCAGTTCCTCTGTCTCGCTTGGTTGGCCTTTGTTCTCTTTACTTGGCACAAATTGTTCTTGCTCATGTAAGAACTTGGTACTAATTATCGCGCCGAGCACGTGTCAGCTTTTTTATACAGCCCGCGAGTCCTCAAAGATGATTCTGCTCAGTCAGTGGAAGCGCAAATTTTGACGTCTCGCATGTATTCTGCGTCACCAACCGAACCATAAACTGCTTGCTTATGATTGTTCGTCATTCCAAGCTTCTTGATTTAGCTTCAGATTGAAGAGCATTAATTTGTTATCCTGCATGAACTTGTTTTTTCAAAACGTGTATAATACTTTCCTCGAGGAAGCGGAGGCTTTTTGCCGATCAATGTAGTAACCCTCCCTCAGCGTGAGGAACATTCATGTGATGCCCATTCTCCTTGTGCTCTGCATGCTTCACAGTGTACAACTGTATGCTACTGCCCTATGATAGCTAGGTACAATTTGTTCTTTAATTTACTAGTTTTCTCTTGCGTCTTCAGTTTGTATTACTTTGTTTTAGCCAACTTTTTTTCGATGGTCACACTGCAGTGCTAAAATAAATCCCTGTGAAGTTCTTGAGCTTAGTATATTTTTGTGTCTTTTTAACGGACGTGGAAGGAGTTCTGTTTTTAAAGTTCAATCATCGTTCCCATAGGAGAGCTTTTCATGCAGTGTTCAGAGCATTTGCCTTCTTTGACATAATGTCAATATTTTTGCTTTAGTAGTACTGTAGAAATGGAACACAATTTGGTGGAGAAACAAATTAGGTGGCTCATACTTAGAATGACCTCCAAGACCAATTACCTTACCAATACAAGGCATCAGTGGTTGTAGTCGTGTTTTGCACATTTAGCTGATTAACTCAGAATGCTGCACATTTTTTGTTCTCTTTCACTGTAGCTTATTAGGCATCACAGGGCCGTTGTGATGCGTGCTACCTGCGGCTCGTAGTATTGTCCATATTTCTGCTCCATTCGTTAATTTATCGCTTGTATTTTCAACACTCGGTTACTGTGTTTTTATCAAGCAATTGAAACAGGATATATTTAATCAATGCTCCTACTGATCACTTATATTTTTAACTGGATTCTCAGTCGATACTTACGCTGCAGTCTTGAATCCTTTTAAGATGCAGAGGCTAAATGATTTGAAATTGAAATTTTGGTCTAGTGTAAGCAACATTTTTTGCATGGAATCTTTCTTTGCTCATCAGGGCTTTATGTGTTCATTCAAAGTAATGTTTTACAGAGGACTATTTTGAATTTGAAGAGCTTTATATGCTGATCAAAAGTATGCTCATTGTGTTCGAAACTTCATGTGTGGTTACGGTGCTGCAGCTTGTATTCAGTCACTGGTTCAGCTTTTCACCACTAGCAATATAAATAACTTGTGAGAGATGTGTTGCGGCATGTCTGATGAATACATCTCATCAAGCGCGATTCTATCTTCGTTGGTTGAGTTCTGCTTGAGAAAAGACGTTTTCTTGGAGGTTCATTTGTGATACTTCAAATGTGATCTTTTCTTGGTGCATCTACGATGGTTAGGTGCAGAATTTTTAGAGAGCGTAATGCAAATGCAAATTTTCTTTTAAGACGTTTAGAACCCAGATGTATGATCTGAAGCATCAAATATCTGACAAGATAGAGCTCTAGAGGAAAGCACTTCGGTTGTGTTTAATCCAATTGCTTCTTTATGATGTAATGCTTCGTTTCTTTAACTTAACATAAATTTGTTATGTTCTGAGGAATGACTAATATTCCTTATTGGTGAGAACTTTAGAATTAGGTAACGATGGTAAAACGCTTGGATTAACCTTGGTGCTGTCTTATCGGTAGAACGTGAATTTTATATTAATTCTGGGCCGTCTGGTGATTTTTATTTAGCGCCACTTCGAGCAATTATCGCAGTGTTTGAGTTTGTTTGTAATTACACCTTGCTTGCTCTGAGAGGTAGAATTTATTTTCAACCTAGTGGCTCACGCTTTCGTACAATTATTGCTGCATTTTTTCTTTCATTTAGTGTTCCGGTACTAGAATGGCGTTTCTACAGTGAAATCCGGGTGTAGAATTTGAGTTTGCATGGTAGCTATATTGACACGAGGTCCTGCGGCCCTTGCATCCGTGCTATATCGTGTCCGGACGCAATTGAGTGCAGTTACTCTAATATTAAGAGTAGTAGATTGTGTGTCGTATTATTATTATTGATAGACTGGTGCGTTGTTTGTGATATCGCTGAACTCTCTAAACATTTCATTGAATTGTACCTTAAGATGTGACGTTCCCATTTGCTCTTATTGGGCCACTCTTAGAAGTATGCTTGACTATCACTTATAGGAATTCCACGCGATTGTGTGCCGGTAATTTATGGTCACAGCTTCAAGTAGGTTAAGTTCTCGTTGCTGTTTATGCTGCAGTTACACTGAGACCTCATGGTGAAGCCAATGCAAGACCTTAGCTCCTGTTACTTCCTCAGCAGCAAAATTTTTCTTCGCTGACCCTAACCTTCTTTATTGCTCAAGATGAGTTCCAGCAAAATTACCTGGCAACTTTGGAAATGAACTTCGACCTGAACTTGCTTAACTCTAAGACTGGGAAAGTGTTTACGAACGCGATTGATCTGTGCTAGTTTTGTTTTACGTGGGTCTAGGAGAGTGATTTTTTCTTACATTTTTCTCTCTGAGACTCTAGGTTAGGTGAGGTTGCGAGGTTGATGTGTTAATAGTTCTTAGTTGAGGAGCACAATTTGATCCTGAGAACGTTGGAGGGTGTTTTGGATCTCAAACAATTGAAGTCTTGCACTACAACCTTGGTGTTGTGTGCAGCTGTTGTTTAGTGAGTGCCAACAGCTTGATAACTCGACCGTCATTACTGCATTGCAGCTTAGGTTCGCTGCTTCAGAATAAATTTTTCCCATCGTAAGAAGATTTTGCAGTTAAGCTAGAAATTTCGTCAGTGAGAATTTGATGGACAGAAATTTCTATTTCAGAATAGAAACAGGAGTGGGACAGAACAATTAATAATAAATTAAGAAGTATTAAACCCACCGTGCGTGAGTGGATATCGTCTAGTTGTCGCCCTCGCCGGATGGAAGTGATACTCTGCCGCCTACGTATTGGCCATACACGGTTGACGCACGGACACTTGATGGAGCGGCATCCACAGCCACGATGTGAGCGGTGCCACGTTCCTTTGACTGTCAAACACTTTCTTGCTGAGTGCCCTCGATATGCTGCTGCCAGGAATGTATGTTTCCCGAGACTGCGAGGTCCTGATGATGTAATGACTGGAATGCTCAGGGAATTTGAGCGCTCAGCTTTCAGTGTGACAGTGCTTGAAGTGTTCCTAGAGAAGTGCAAATTGAAATCTGAAATTTAACCAGAAAAAGAACAGTGTAAGCAAGGAACTTCTTCACGTCTGAGATGTGGATGACTAAACTGCAATTTGGCCGGGCGCGCTGCGTAGATGCCTCAGGGGGTTTCAGCGTGGGTAAGGCGTCCGGCCATAAATGGGTGGGCAGCTGAAATCCCCTACGGGGTTTTGGCTGTCCTGTGCTTGCGGGTTGAGCGTGGCTCTGTAGATGGTGTTTTCGAAGATCAACTGGGGCTCTTGTTAGATGACAATAGTGTGGGTGGCAATTGGAGCGGTTTTTTTGTGATGGCTGTTACTGTGTTTTCCATAATGGTAATCGTGACAAACGTTGAACAAGAACTGTATAGTGTGCTTTTGTTGAAGTGAAGTGAAGCTCGATTTTTCTTTGAACTGTGAGACCTACGGCGCGATATAGTACGAACTACTGAAGCGCTAGCAAATCAATGCTAATATTACTTACTTATTTCAGAATAGTGGAACGCTTTACATCACGTCGTTGTCTGTGAAAGTTTATACAATGTGCGACACTGAAACTCGTCTGGGAATAGTAAGGTTATCTTTTGCGAAGTTGATTTTAGCCATTTCCTCTAATGCCCCGTTGCTGACGCATCCTTAACTTCGCACTTCTGTGCGCCCAACATTGCGACTAATCTGCCCTGTACACGAGAGCTACCCATTGCTCAATTTTCTCAAGCTTTTTAAGAGCTCGGGGGGAACTTTTATTTGACAACAATCTTTCTTGCACTCCCTTCCAGTTGCGATTATGTTAGTTGCGAATCGCGAATTCTCTTCTTTTTCTCACATATTTCATTTTTCTAGATTAGCTGTTGTTTTATGCTCGATTAGTTTCATACTAATGTTTTATTGTTTAGGTCCTCGTTATCGCTTCTCCTTTATTACGATTTACACTTTTTCTCAAGTTTCAGACGTTGAAGGAGATCTTCACTCTGGAATTCTGTTTAGAAACTTAGCATTGTGTTAGCTCATCAACGAAGTTCATGTTTGCTCCATTAGTTTTAGGCGGTTGCAACCTGAGTGTTTGACATGCGCTTCTTTTATACGGCGTATTTTTCAAAATGAGTGTGTGCTCGACGTCTCCTAGTTTTAAAGTTATTATTGAGTTACTGTAGTCTGTAGTCAAGATACTCGACACACTGAACTGTATGCAGCTGTTAGGCTAGGGCAGGAAAGGCCCGTAATTTCTCCTGCGTGTGTACATAGAATTAGTGATGGTGAAGCTGAACTTTTTTAATGGTGTCAAGTCCTAGCACTTCTGAACTTTAGTGGTGACTGTTAATGGTTTCTATTGGACTTCAAGACGTGCGTGTAGGTGGCGCGCCAGTTGGCATTCAGTGGAATTTGAGGCAAGCGGTGACAGGTGTGTTACAATGGTTATTTTCTGAGGTCTTCATTGCCGTCATATGGTGTTTGTTCATTATTTTTGAGCGCAGCGTGTCGTATGCCAGTGCACCTACGCAACTCGTGGCAAGTGTTGTAAAAGAGGCTTAGTATTAAACTTCTATGGAGCGGCATCCCATGCCATCAGTGGGGATTGCGCTTTTTCTGCAGACGTCATTGTTCACCTGAAGCTCGCAGTGAGACAGCTCTTGGGGTCGCTGTAGTGGATTGAAACTCAATTTGTCCTGGCCTCTATAAAATTTTTGAACAATTCTCAAGCTCATACAGAAGAATTATTATTGGTGTTGTTGTCATTGAACGTATGCTTTTGAAACACACATGATTTTAGCTCAGTGGAAGGAAGATTCATTAATGGATAATAAGCGGACGATCCTAGTCGGAATTCTTACCCAGTTGTTAAGATTCAAATAAGGAACGAAAACACGTAAATTTTCTTTCTCTGTATTGCATTTGTGGCATTGGTACACATCTGCAACTTCAGTCTAGGCCTCCCCAAACTACTCTTGTCACAGTTGCGAAATTGGGATGGGAAGACCACTCTGGCAACCCTGTTTTGTATAATAGTTGAAACATGCAAGTTATATCACACCATCTTATTTTTCAATGACGGTGCATTGCTGCCAGTTGATCTCTGGCAGGGAGGAGAGCAATGCGAGTCTAGTCCTATGTTCAAATGCATAAACCTATTTTTGTACGATAAGAATATTATGTGATAGTAAAATAAGACGCTCTGCAACTCAGCAACTTCCTCTGCACTGACGTGAAAAATGCTTGTGTTGAGAAGCTCGTTCATTTTAAGGCTTTTTTAGGCATAGGGTAAGATGACGCCTGAAATGTTCAGTTCTAATATATTGTATTTTTACGGGCATTTTCAACGTCAGTGGAATAGACCGATCATCTACATTAACCTTTCTTATCTTACTTGAACATTGAAGTAAATCGTTCAGTACGATTTTTGTTTTAATTCTTGTTGGGAAACCTTTTTTCATTTTTCTTTGACTTTTTTGTTTTCCCTTCGTACGCAGGTTCTGCGCCGGAGTCCAAGACTTGTCCTCCTGATAGGAGTGCCAACGTGAGAGGAAAACTCCAGGAATTTAGCATTTCCATTTCCTTAGCATTTTGAAAACCGCATTTCATTTTATAAAGAATTCATCACTCGTTAAAAAGACGAAGGTTGAGAAGCTAAAAAAGAATCTGTAAAGAATTGTTACGCGACGCATTTTAATGCAATTGATGTCAACTGAGTGATGAACACAAAGCGCTTGCGTGCAAGACCCCAAGTCGCACGTAGGCACTGTGACATGGCATTAAGTTTTTACTGAATAGTCGCCGTTATCGCGTCGAGTGCGATGTGAGACCAAAAGTAAATATACCGCGACACGGAGCTTCAGAGAACAATTTCATAGCAGAAGTGTACTCAAAATATGCAAATTAAAACTAAATTATGCTAAACCTCCCATCAGTGGATACAACTAATGTGTTTAAGGTTGTTGACACGTAAAGTAGAAGAATGTAACATAACAGAAAAATTGAAATTCAGTTTTGACTAATCGCTGCTCCGTAAGCAAGCATAAATTTCGTGCATTTAGCGAGAAACGCATTGTCTTGGCAACACGTTGTTTCCAAGAAAAAACTTTAAATTATATTTTAAATAAAAGTCTCGTGATACTTAACGTGTGATAATTTGAGTTCCTATCAGCGACATACAAGTCGTTTCTCGCAGAAGCATTATCTATACGTTACGACTATACTTGCAATTAGTTAACGAGTATTAACTCACTGTGAATTAACCATGTGTTACTAATAGAACAAACACTACCAAGGTTTCGTAGAAAAAGTTTAAAAGTGTAGTTCAATTACCAAAAATTTTTACAAAATACTAAATCGTTTAAATAGATAATAAATTGAAACCAGAACTGATATAATGCTTCTACGCAACAGGAGCTTCAACTTCCGTTATGTTCTACTCATACAGGATTTTTTAATTATGAAGAGCTTACGATATATCGATGGAGCTGGCAGCGTAAGTTATCGTGAGTCGACTTAGCTACGCTGCTACCAAGTCGACTGAGGAGAACTTGCGCCGCCATCTGTCTTTCTACGATGAAGTGAAAGATTTTAAATTTGACAATTGGCAAGAGAGCCTTAAATTTAGCGGAAGTCAGGTAGAACATACCCAAATGTACCTAACAGCATATTGTTGAATCAAGAAAACTGTTCGAAAAAGTTTAAGGCACATGATTCAGATTATTATCATGGCTGTTGACAAAATTAATAAAATGATAACGAAAGTCCCAACCTAAAATATTAAGAGGTTCACAAAAATTTACTCCAAAAGCTATTTCTCTCTCTATTTTGTTGTCATTGACGGCTCTGAAGAGTGCGCTCTAAGATCTCATTTGTAGTTCGAGCTAACTTGTTTCTGGCGTCGCGCTCTTTATTAATTTACGACCAAAACTCATGACAGAATCTTACATCGAAGTAATGTGCAAAGAAAAATCAATCTTCCTTGAATCTATGCCCTTGTAAAGTTGATTCCTATTCATTCTGCTTTTATGGACGTCTGCAGTTGAGATAATTTGTTTTGTAAACTGCTTCCATGGATAATACAGCATTTAAATTTTAATGATATTCAAACTATTATTTTGTATCATTTCTTTGCGTATTTTTTTCCATTTGCATAGATCATAGATTGATCATAGATTGGGATTTGATCATAGATTGGGATTTTATACGTGATTCATTTTGCTTCAATTCTTTTGTTTAAATGACAACGAGATGAGATCTCCGTTCCACTGACCAGAAAATTAATTAAAGTTAGTGCGTTCACAAAGTTACTGCGTAGTGAATTTCATTGATGCAATCAATCTGAATATCAAATATTACACTCATATATATTCATCAGATTGGTGTAAAATTAATTTTTGATTTTTGGAACAAATTTTAAAATTACCTTTGTGAATTATTTGCATTCTTTGATAAATGTAGCATATTTCTGCAACTAAACTAAACGATTTTCTTCCAGATTATCTGTTATGTCCATATTTTTCAAAAATACTGGCATCTAAACATGTCCCATCTAAAGATCACATAAGAAATGTTCTACTGTACGAGTTTCTTTAAGGTGATAATGAAAGTTCGGCAGCAAAATTTATTTAGGGCACTTTTGGGGAAGATATAGTGAATGATGGAAGTTTCAGACGATGGTTTTCTCGTTTTCGAATTGATGATTTCACTTTAAAAGAACAGCCAGAGAAAGATAGTGCAAGAACATTTGATTCCGATCAATTGAAAGTTCTTGTGTCTGAGAATCCTTTACTGTTACCACTTATAGGGAAATTACAAGACAGATATGGCCCATACAACCTGCTTCTGATTTCCATTTGTTCCGAGCACTACAGAACCAGTTTAGAGGACTTGGGTTAACTATGAGAAAAGACATTGAAAAAGGGTTGAATTTTTATTTTGATTCTAAACGTACAAAATTTGATAAGCAATGCACTTATAACCTTGTTGAAAGGTGGGTTGAGGTCATTGAAAGCTATTGAAGTACGTTGATGAATAAATATTTTCATAGTCACTGGCTTATTCATTTTTACCCAAGATCTTCAAATCGGACATTACTTTTGCATCAACCTGATGTTTTTCAATATTCTACAGCTTCTTAATTTACTTCATAAATTATCGCTTAATTTACTCACGTAATTCTAGTTGCCCCCGAGTTCGCGTGAGTGGCGTCACGTAGTGTAAGAGCGATACCACTACAGTGGAGTATGGAATACGTTTTGAAGGAGTTTTTTCGCACGAAATATCTCTTAAAAGACGTCTCACCTACATTTTACGGTGGAAATCTCTCGAACACAACATGAAATCTACATTTTAAGGCGGAAATATCTCTTACAAGATTGACACCAACTTTTTATGGTCAAAATATATTGTACAACACATCATTATTTTAAGGAAGAAATATCTCTCTCAAGATGTGATATCAAAATTTCAATATGGATAGACTGAATGGCGAAAATATTACATAGACTAGGTCTTGAATTTTGCGTCGTTCGATAGCACGGCAAATCGCTGCGGTAGGGTATGGCCGACTTTTAAAGGTAAATCCTGTTTAGCATTGCGCGCAGCCACGCTGTGATCAGTTCATATACAACACTCGTGTTCAAAGAGCTCAGGCAAAATATCATCTTCCGAAATCTGAGTTGAGTAGATGTTTTAGTAGATACTTATGCGAGATGTGGCTTAATTGAGGAGAACACTTGAACATTTATCTCGTTAATATTTTTTTTGGCCAATGCCGTCGTTCATTGCATTACGTACGTCGTTCATTTTGTAGTGCTTGTGAAAGCGTGCTAAGAGAAAACTAAAAAACTACGGCATGTCTTACCATGGCCCTTCGAAGTCAGTCTGTGTTTTATCTTCTTTTCTCCGTTCCTAATCACATTTGTGTCGGTCTCAGAGGCAGACACGCTTCGCTTCTCCCAAGATTTCTATTCCAAACCAGAAAAAACTGTTTCCTCAACAATGACATATGACACAATTTTTTTCACGTGCAGAAGTTACTCATCCTCATTCAATTTTGGTTGTAGAGTTTAGCTACATGTTATTTTTAATACCCAAGATGGTTTTTGCATCTACTCTGGACGATTCACTTCACGATGTTCCGTATCCATTCGTTCTGCCTTCAGGACAAAGGTATCAGGTGTCATGCTCATCATTGTCATCCCTAAAGAACTGGGACCTCGTTGCGAAGCACGTTCCGTCAGAACAATTTTGAAACTATAAGATTCATTATTTATTTATTAAAAAAACACTCGGTTCCCATCATCTGTACGCCAATTTTCTCACTGTCTCTCAGGAATTCAAAAAATCCAAATCATTTTTTGAATTGAACAGATCTTAAATTTAATCATCCGCGATTGGATAGCCAAAAGATTTTTTAAAAGTACAGTGCAATACATATTTTAGGTTTCTATCATTCTACCATTGGGCAAATCTGTTTGGAATTATTGTGATGTTCTTAAATAACACGACGAGCACTCAGGCGTGATGGCAGCTGCAGGTAAGACATCAGTGACCATATTTAATTCAGTGTAGTGACGTCACGCGAGGCAGGTCGCTTGCGGCTACATTGTTGCTTGATCACGCGTATCCAACCAAGTTAAGGTTGGCCACGCGCTTCATCCCAAGTCAGTACAGACAAGTGAGCAAACAAGTTATTGCACTCTCACTAAGTCTTGATGTAGGTTACAAACGAACTGGATTTGGGGATTGCCGGAGACGAGAATTAATTCAATCGGAATATCCAAGTATGTACTTGCATTGCGATGGAGTTCGACATACATAATTTCCGTGCGGAGATTTACATCAGTCCACAAACGTTGTGCAGCTCTCGTGTGAACAGTGTAACACAGTCTATATAATGTAGGTGAGTTGCACGTCGTAGTACGTGCGTTGGAAATGCAGGGAGTGCAAAACCGATTACATCATGAGCGCAATCTAGAACATACCCGCAAGCACAGGTGGGTATCATCAATGACAAAATTAATTTTGTTAACCGCCTATCCGATAACCGGAAAGATAACTTTGATCACCATTAGTAAGCGATTTTTTTAAATGTTAGTGAAGTTATCGATATAACTTTACCGTATATTTTTATTTGTGAAATAAAACAACAAATCAATTTGCGCTCTACTTCAAACAGTTTGTACATGAAAACACTACCAAAAAGTTTTGAAACTGTGAAATCAACCTTTTTAGGGGTTGAGAATATGCATGTCCGTGCATATTCTGTGCTTTTGTTGAATACAGTACTTAAACAATCGATTAGAATTTTCCATCCTACCATTTATCAACATCCTCACAACTGAGTGGACAGTGTGGAAGTGCACGAAAATATCTGAAAACACAAAATTATCAGCCGTGCAGACATTTGAAATCAACGCTCGGCTTTCATCATCTGTCCGTTAACACACACCTTGACTCTCTGGGCAACAATGATAAGATCAACGAATCCACGAAACAGTCCCTACCTAAAAATCACT
>JACJUY010000964.1:16098-32402 GCA_014220935.1 Platorchestia sp. MABIK | reverse complement strand
TCGGCGGGATTAGTTGGCGTGAAAAAGAAAGAGTTGTGTTCACGGACACGGTCCATGTATTGCAAGTGGTCTGTAGGTTCACTAACGACACTATCGGCTATATGTTTCCCTATGTTTATAAAAAGTCGTTAAATTAATTAAACACAACCCTACCTCACATGATCCCACACTCTAAGCGTGTCTGCTCATGAGCCTCAACTCTTGTTAAACACAACCCTACCTCACATGATCCCACACTCTAAGCGTGTCTGCTCATGAGCCTCAACTCTTATTAAACAAAAGCCTACCTCACATGATCCCACACTCCAGACATATCTGCTGATGACATACCTTCAACATTTCTTCCTCCGCGCCAGCCCCATCATCGATCATTAGTTGCACCAGCTCATCACATTAATTTGATGGAAGGCACCAGAGCGTCACCAGATGCAGTCAGCATTATCGTGTGTCGTCCAGGCCCGTATACAAGCCTGCACTGCGATAACAGTCTTGGTTATCGCTCCTTAGAGCACTCTGCCCTCACGCCACTCCACACCACACAAGTTCTCGTATGAACGTCGAATGTGCGTGCTGCAGATGATGTGTGTGTGTTCCGACATGTGCTTGTTGCAGGGGATCAGCGCGTTGCTGCTGATGTGTGTGGTGCAGCTGTGTGTGTTGCAGCTGATGTGTGTTGCAGCTGATGTTTGTTGCAGCTGATGTGTGTGTGTGTTCCAACTGATGTGTTTGTTACAGGGGATCAGCGCGTTGCAGCTGATGTGTGTGTAGCAGCTGATGTGTGTGTTGCAGCAGATGTGTGTGTGTTGCAGCTGATGTGCTTGTTGCAGGTGATCAGCGCGTTACAGCTGATGCGAACTTTGCAGTTGATGTGTTCGTTACAGCTGATGAGGTTGCTGTAACTGATATTGATGTTGCACCTGACATTCGTGTTGCAGCTGACGTTCATGTTTTTAACTGATGTACGAGTTGCAGGTGACGTTTGTGGTAAATCTACCAGTATTTTTGTCCTATAGCTGTCGGACAAAAGGCTGTCTTATTTGGTGACGTTAGCTCCTCTCGATAGCTCCTCATACGTGGTCAATAGATCAGCTTCCTTCCTTGATTAATGAAAGGGAATTTTCCTGAAATGAATTAGAGTGATTTTTAATGCTAAACTTTTATTTATGTACCTAGTTTCACCACCGTCTCTAAACGTGATAAGCACATTGAATGTGGAATACAATTTTGCGTGTTTAGATTCATGTACGAGAAGTAACTTTTCACAGTTTTCAAGTTACGTTCGATTTAAATTTCTTCAGGATAGTCTGAGGTCAGTGTCGCAGGCACGTAGGAATTCGCAGTCAATCAAACTTTCATGTACATGCGAACAGTTTGATAAGTGAGTTCAAAATCATTCTAGTAATGGTTTTTTATACACATTAGTTTGGTTAATTTGAGTCCATGCGAGGAAAGCAGACGATCAATTATCGATTTTCCGATTGAAAAATATTAAATAGGGAATATTTTATTTGGGTATTCCTGGCAATTTTACCCATAATATAGATCTTTCAAACACTGAGACCTACTCGGATCGTTGCAATATTTAAGAATAAATGAAAATTTAAACTCCTTGTGAATCTAATTCTATCAAGCCACCTTCCAATAAACTGAGCATATTTTATTTGTCTTCTTTATAACCCAAAATTGACGTTGTAAATACGTACACAAAAGAAGCACCGGTAGGTATTGATGTCCCAGTGTTGCGCTCTACGTGGATAAATGACCGCACACATAATGAGGCGACAGCTCAAGTGCCCAGATAAAAGTGCCCTTCATGCTCTTATGAACTTCATTTACTTCAGCAAAAGTAAGTGGTCAACTTAGTCATGTTTATTCAAGAAATTTGGTAAATGCTTTGTGTTTGTTATGCTTATTAAGGGGAGCGTACGTTCTGCGGGCGACATACGTTGACCGCTGCAGCTGCTCATATATATTCATGGCTCTGCTGAATTCATTTTATAAACACAAATGTTGCAACTGACTCACTCAACAGAGTACAGAAAAATTCTAACACAAATGTTTTTGGAGTCTTTATAAGAAACAAGAATTATACTGGATTCATGTGCTGAATCAAGTATACGTGCTGAATATAGTCTCCATGAAATTTCGCACAATCCTCAAATGAAATAGACCTAGACTTCAACTGATTCTTTAAATAAATACATGATTTGAGTCTTGATTTTGATTGAATTTCAGCACGCTATTTCGTATTGAAAATGTTCTCAGGAACACGGTTTTTCTCACTGAAATTTCCATTGATGTGTTTAGGCGGATGTCAGCTGATAAAATGGCTAATTTATAAAACAAAACCGCATATATTTACTCATATGATGTTGATGGGAGACAACTTTACTTACATGATGACGATGAGCGGAATAATAATTTTAATTATGCGACGACGATGAATGGCAGCTTTATTTGAAAGCATGGCAACGAAACATAGCAGTGCACAGTCGATGACTTCATTGGTTTTTGATTCATATCCTTGTTCAATAGTAAGAAAAAAGTGCTAGCGAAAATAATTTTACATTTATACCCGTAAACGACATATACGGTAACAAAAATAAGGAGGGTGGTTTGATATAAATTGAAGAACATGCGAGAGAAGCTCCGAAGAAAACAAAATTTGGCGAAGTATTAAAAAGCTGACACGCCAAATCTTAGGGCTGCCTTCGCAATAACTAACATTTAGGTTATAATTTTGTGGTGGAGCGATTTTTAAAAGGAAATCTCATCAACAAGGAGTTGTTAAACGAGGCCTCTAGATTATTTCTCATCTTTTCATTCCCTCCTATTTAATCATTATTGTCATATTCTCTCTTTTTACCATCTTCTTATTATTTTCCATGATCTATTAATTTCCCATTTTTTCGTTGTTTCCCATATTCTCATTACTTCCTACATAACCATTATATTCCACATTTTCTTTTTTCCAACGTAGTGTGTTACCATTTTATCATTTTTCCTCAAACTCTCATAATTTTCTATCATCTCATAACCGCCCATACTTTCAATATTTCCTGCGCCTGAGGAGCGGCTAGTAGAGAATGAATTTAAATCACGAAAGTAACTTAGTGGTCCATATTGTTGGCAATTTCATGGCCATTTTAAGAATAATATTCTGTCGGCAGTTTGGAGGCCACTATATATGCATAAAATGTTGTGGGCAATTAGAAAACTATTATATTTATGAACATTCTGTGGGTAATTTAGTGGTCATTATTTAAATGAACATTCTATTGGCCATTATATTAACATCCATGAAATACATTACCGGCTGTTATATTAATGGCCACTGTTGGCAATTTGGTGGCAATGGTTTGAATGAACATCTTTAAATCGAATTGGTGACCATTTCATGAATCAAAACCATTCATCTATTTAGAGCAATTATTATTCGAACAAACATCTTGTTCATAGCGTAATTCTTTTGTGGAACGGTTCAACTGCAGACAGTTTGAGCCTATAGAGGAAGTATAATGAAGAAAGTACTACGTAAGGCATTCAGTGTATCATGCAGAATGAAATGTTACGTTAGGCCTTCAGTGTATCATGCATAATGAAGTGTTACGGTAGGCATTCAGTATCTCTCATAATTATATGCCAAATTGTACCTCATAGCTTCTCATAATTTATTCATTTATTGTAATTTTTTATTCTGACTCATCATTTATGAAGTAATTTCGTTGATGAAGTCGAATCGTTATTGTTCGTTTCTTTAAATTAATGATGCCAAATTGTTATTTATGGTTTCTCATAATTCACTTCCTTACTAATCAAATATTTGTACTCATAATTTCTGAAGTGATTGCCTGGGGGAATTCGTGCATTATTAAGTCAAATTTTTACATTTTTACACACGGTTTCAAAATCGTTCCGTTAGATTTCTCAGTCGTGCAAACAAAAAGAAGGAACTGAGGTGAAAATTAAGGTCATTTAATTTAAAAATAATGGTTAATTCTTTCTCTTCGTAGCGTTAGCAGGAAAACCTGACGTTTTGCTGAACTTAGCAGAGCTTCACAAGCCTAACGAGGTAAAAAGAAGGCTGAGGAACTCTTTCAAGCATTTTCATGATGATATTCATAAAATGGTGAATTAAAATGGGGACATTAGATAGCCTGTGCAACATCTCTCAGCGTCTTCTTAGTCGTGTGATGGTTTCTTTGAAGTCAAGTGGCAGCGTTGAGAAGCACAGACAGTGACTTTTAACAGTTTCCTCAAATGGCAACTTTACTTAAGGGATGATGGTGAGGGACAATTTTACTTATATGGTCACAATGAGTAAGTAACTTTATTTATATGATGTTGATGAGAGACTACTTTACTTACATGATGACGATGAACGGAATAACAACTTTACTAACATGACAACGATGAATGGCAACTTTGTTTGAAAGCATAGCAATGAAACATATCAGTGCACGGTCGATGGTTCAAAACATAAGGCGCTGAAGTGACCTTGACTTGAATCTTGATAGAAGCTTATTTGATTCCAGGGCTGCATCTCAAGTGGAGGCAGTGAAGCAGCCAGCCACGTCCCGGTGGAGTGTCGAGCATCGGGAGAAATCTGCATGACGCGTTGCAGTGCATCAAAGGAAAACCAGGTACATAGTTTATGTAAAGTCATCCAAAAAATTAAATTCAGCAAGATAGTCTACGCATTTTTGAACAGCGAGCAAAATTCAGGCAAATAGCTTACGCGTTCTACGACAACGCGCAAAAACAAGCAAGTATTTTACACATGTACGGTGAGCAAGATTCAGGCAAAACACGCTTGTTTTGCCCGAATCCACCAGTTAAATGTCCAACGAATTAAACATTGTAAAAGATCTGATGCTTATATAGTAAACCGTTCACACTTTGTGAGAAATCAGGCAAAATTCAAGTAAATTACTCATGCTCTGTGAAGCATCTCCTGCTATTCGATCCAAATAGTGTCGATATTCGCCGATGTTAATAAAAAGTTTTCAAGAAAAGCAGTTTTAAATTTAGGGGACGCTCCGAGGATGGGCTAGAAGTCTTCAACGGCCGGCTTTAGAACGAACTCTTTTTTAATTCGTTAATTGGTTAAATACCTACTAAAAACTAATAGTTTATCGAAAAATCAGTTAATGGTCAACATGATTGTAAAATGTTAGCACCATAACGTGAGGCAGGATGACAAATAACACTGAAGAATTATTTTTTAGGATGCAAAACTCTTAGATATTCTTCTTCTTGTGACAAGAATTGATCACTCATTTCTGACACGAGAAAAGAAAGAAAAGAAAGAAAGAAAAACTGGTTGTCTCCAAAAAATTTAATACATGAAATATACTACAACACATTAGTTTTTGAAAAATTCTTAACGTAAAGGTCCTTAATTGATAGACAAACCGTACGAGGGATGCTAATTGCCAAACCATACGAGGAATGCTAATAGACAAGCATTACGAGGAATGCTAATAGACAAGCATTACGAGGTGTAATAATAGTCAAACCATGCGGAGTTTACTTATAGACAAACCACATGATGCGTTCTAATGGAGTGACCATGTCGGGGGATAATTGTGTTATTGAGAGAGAGAATCAGAATACCCTCTCTTGTATATTGTATACACGAACAGATGGCTGACAACTTATAAATAATTTGTATACTACGAGAGAATCTTTCGCAATTCATTCGTTGTAAGTTGAAACGAAAGAAGAAAAGACAAAAAACGCTTTACCGAAATAGACTGAAACACCGACGCAAATGACTGACCTGGTCAAACAGACAGATAGATGATTTGTTCATGTAAAAAGATTAATTTAAAAAGAGTTACATTTCAAGGGAATTGAACTGTGAACTTCAAACAATCGATCTTTCATTCATCCTAAGGTGATTGACATCTGCTACACCAGATTCCAGAATTTAATTCTTAGTTTTTATTAGATAGACACATCATTTGAAAATTTGAAAAAATTTAACCCTGTTCATCAAAGTGGTTTGGCTTTCTAATAAAAATATACGACCTCTCGAGGAGACAAAAATTTCTGTGCGAAAATAGAAACTGAAAAAAAAAGGCAAAAGAACTCAGCAATTGGGGAAATGCCACTTAAAAAGAACAAGGAAGACAGCAAAACTCATAAGTTGACATCAGCTCATCGACATCAGACGCTCTGTCTCAGTCGCAATTATTCAGACTGGAAAAAGTGTGCTCCACAGTAGAGGAAACAAGGTAGGTTCAAACCAGTTTTTTTCGTTTACAGAGTGGTTTTGCTTCCGTCACGGCAACGAACCAATAGCAGCTCTCACATACGGAGTCGTTTTCCTTACGTCACGGCAACGAACCAATAGCAGCGCCACCCTACCTTTTTTCCTGTACCGTGAGCAGCGCTCACATTACTTCTAGTAGCACTGCTTCCCCCAAATCTGGCTCCACTATTGGCCCAACGACACGGCGTTTTGGTGACGTCATAAAGATTGTTTGAAATGAAGTCTTTCTATTGGCTAGCTGAACAAGAGGAGGTGTATTTTCTCCCATAGAAATGACGCTACCTTGTTTCCTCTACCGTGGTGTACCCACACGATCTCATCGCCTGATTGGCAAAAGGCTGTGATGTTAGCAGCATTTTTGTATCTAGGATACAGGCTCATGTGCTCAACTTTTCCATCTTAATGAGCGTGTTTGATGAGTTTTCAAATTTCCTGTTCGAAGTTGAGTAATCTTCAGCAATAATTATTGTACCTCAACTCCGTTAGAAAACTCCTATGAAGTTCAGAAATGAGAGCAAGTGAAAGTAATGGTTATATTTTTCCAATTATTAAACCAGTAGAGAACGGAGGCACTGTGGGCTTAATTCTACAACAGCACTTGAAAAGTATGGGCAATGCTGATTATGTGTAGGATTATTGGTCGACACAACTACAGCTTTTTAACTTTAATTTAAAAAGCTCAAGTTCAATTTTAAAAAGTTCAAGTTCCATTTAAAAAAAGCTCAAGTTTAATTTAAAAAAGGTCAAGTTTGATTTAAAAAAGCTCTAGTTTAATTTCAAAAAGTTCAAGGTCAATTTAAATAAGCTCATGTTCAATTGAAAAAAGATCAAGTTTAATTTAAAAGTCTCAAGTAGGCTATATTTAAAAAAACAAGCTCAATTTTGGCAAGCTTATGTTTTGAAAAGCTTACATACATATTGTTTTACCTGAAAATATTCCACTGTCTCATGTATACACCTTTACTTGCATATCAAGCGGGTGTGGTTATTAAGTATTTCACGTGTCATTTTTAATTTAAAAGCCGCGTCAACCCTTCACGTCGCCAACCGCGTCAACCCTTAAACTTGTTCTTTTTTAAATTAAACTTGAGCTTTTTAAATCAAACTTGAGCTTTTTTAAATTAAGCTTAAGCTTTTTCAAATTGAACTTGACCTTTTTTAAGTTAAACTTGACCTTTTTTAAGTTGAATATGACCTTTTTTAAATTACACTTGAGCTTTTTTTTTTATTTGAACTTGAACTTTTTAAAATTGAATTTGAACTTTTTTAAATTAAAGTTAAAAAGCTGTAGTCATCTGAGTGGCCAATTACGAATCATTTAGTTATTGCGTATTTCATGTACTACGGATTTCAGTTAGTGACAAAAACAGATGAAATGGCGATAATTTTGGCCAACTTGTGAGTAACTTATCCTGCAAAAAACTTTTTGAAAACTGTAAAGCACACAGTAATTTAATTTACTCCGGCCAAAACACTTTGTCGTGCACGAATATTCTGGGAGCAAATCACACTTCGACGGTGTCTAGGTTGCAAGCAGTCATTTCTAGTCAGACAGGGCAAACAGCCTCCATATCTCAAATGGAAACCGATACTTTCGTGGACTAAGGTTCTTTGCTAGCTGTAAACAGAGCAATAGCTTAGGAGGAGTTAGAATCCCGTGTTTCTAACAGCCAGCGAGACAGAGAAACTTTCAACAAAGATCCAAGTCTCAGTAGATGTGCGAACTTCAAACCAAAAGACAAAAGTTGGTCTTCTCTGTGTTTCACACTACAATGTGCGCTCATTTGTGCTGATTAGTGTTTTTAACATGCGCCTACATACTTACTTTGTCTCATTATGGCTTATAGATAGAATTGCTAGCGCTTTAATCAGAATTGGCTGAACAGATTATAAAACTGACTAAACCGGAAAGTCCACTAAGCAAAAATCTAAATGAATCAACGTGTGTTATCCATTCACGTTGAAATAAGGCTTCAAGTAGGTTAAGTGACATATTTTTCTGCTAAGGGAGTGTAACTAACAACTAATTCTGCAATACTTGTGAAATTTCATAACTGACAAAGAGATGAAACAATTTTTCCTCATATTCGATTTCATTCAGCGCAGGTCTCGAATTGAAATTACGGCTCGAGATTTCTCTGTCACATCTCCTGTGTCACGTTTTTCATTCATTCGGGTTTCAGAAGAAAAACAGAAAACAGGTTAGTAAGATACCAATCATACCAGCCCTTACCGATACTAATGATTACAAATTTTGTGAGCATCCATTGTGATATCTTAGCCTGTGCAACGATGATTAATGGAGGACTCCTTGTGTTGATAAATGCAATTCATTCAAACGAAGCAGGGCAAAAAATCGCGTAGCACAATTCCAGCTATGACAAAAATTTATGTTTTGGACTCAAAATACACTTAGTGCATTTTGCCAATCCTAAAAAATAAAGAACAACCCTACAAGTCTAAATCCTTTTTGATGCCAAATCTAACAGATGCCGCTGGCTGAGCACCTTGTTAATCCATAACTGTGAAGTCAATTAATATAGAACAGTTCACTCTATCATTCCACAGGCAGTCGAGAAAGCTTCAGTAAAGAACTAAGACAGAGATCTGAATAGACTGTATTGAGATCTATTTTTAAACGATGAGAAGCTTAAGAAGAAGTTTCTGAAGGAGTTGCGTGTTTTACGTTTGCTTATTTTCAAGCGCACTTTTGCTGCTTTATCCTCTCGATTTTGCAAACCTTCTCAAGAAAAAATCGTTTCCAGGAGACCGGATTCTCGTGAAAATATTTTGTTATACAGTTTTTAGTGATTCGTGATCAAATCGTCTTTCAGATCAAAGAAAGCTTACAGCTGACGTACAGTTTTATTTTTTATTGGTCAGGGAGGAACCAAATATGGTTCCTGTCAATAAATTTTACATATTTTTTCATTTTTGATGAAGCTTTGAGTTCGCTTTACGTGTCTGTCCCTCTCGTATCTCGACATTTTCTTCTGCTACTGCAGTAAGAGTTGAAGTAGTGAGTAGTGTAGACGGTGTAGTGAGAGTTGAGCAGGCTTGTGGAAATAGAAATTCTCAAGTCACTTGTTTCCGAGTCCTGACTGTTGATTACGCGCTTGAGGTAGTGGAAGTAAGGTTTAGTAGACATGGTTATGTTGATATGTTCGGAAAATGAGAAATGAAAATATATAACCAATGATACTAAACGATAAAATAAAATTTCTTATTTACGTCGTTTGTATCCTCTTTGAGAGGATACCTGCAGTGTCAGAAGTGTCAGTAATTAAAATACTTAATTATAAGAACATTTGCATTTAGAATTACAGAGGATACAGGCAATGACGCCACTACACTGCTGCTAATTTTACCAGCAGGTTACAGAACGTAAACCAAACTACGAGTTTTCCGTAGAAAAATTAAAGTTTTTGCATTTTAAAACTATTAATTTCACTTTAATGCAGTAGCGACAATTGAATTTCAACATTAGTATATGTTATATGATGCATTATTTGCTACTAATCACACATCCTCGTTCATGTATTTAGAATTTAAGCTCTTTGGTTAAAAAACTTTTCCATCTCAACCGGCCAATTTACTGGGGGAAATTTTAATCTTGTTGGTACATCAAAGTGAGAAACATTAAATCCTTGAAACACATTCATCATCGCATGATCACTTGTTGTTCAGGTGAAGTGAAGCTCTCCCTGTCAACCTTAAATTTTCAGAGAATTTCAAGTGCTGTTAAGAATTTGTATCACTGCATACTCGTAAATACTAGTATTCTGCTTGCGAAAGATTAAGCGAGAACGTGTTTCAGAAAGCGTCGACCCAATTTAATTACACAACGCCACTCTACTAGTCAATTTAATTAGACAACGACACTCTACTTCCCAATTTAATAACACAACGCCACTCTACTTTCTAATTTAATTATATAATGCCACTCTACTTCCCAATCTAATTACACAACACCACTCTACTTCCCAATCTAATTACACAACACCACTCTACTTCCCAATTAAATTCCACAACACCACTCTACTTCCCAATTAAATTACACAACACCACTCTACTTGCAGGAGCAACATCCCATTCTACTCTGGATTTCACGTACGGGATCTTATTACAATGGTTTGCCTGAGTGGAGAATAAGTAAGATCTCTTATGAACGGAACCGCATCATCACGTAAATTGGCGCAACTCGGCACCGCTCAACTCTCATGCTGAAACTGGTGCCGAGTTCACAGAAATTTCCGTCCGCAGTGGCATTATTTAAGGCAATTTTGGTAAATTGCTAGACGGAACGAAGCCTATTGTTCAGCGCGAATGTCTCGCAGAAATGATTACATTGTTTGCCTGTTGCCACGCGGAAATTATTTCTATTTATGTTGTGTTCTATGTCAGAAATATTAAAATAAATCCTTTAGAAAAATGCCTATCTGAATTTTACACTTAGCGAAACGTTAGACATAAAATTACTCTCTATCTCTTGGATCCGAAGGTTATCTTTTTAACTATAGTTCCTGTGCGTGATTGGTATCAGACTGTGTGAAACTTAGGTCGCAATCACAGAATTGGCCTCTCGGATTATTCCTGTTGCCACATCTTCTCTCTAGAGTTCTATTTTATTCTTGCTCTAGACATCTCATAGTTCCTGGTATTACATTACTTAGAGGAAAATAGCTCTATACTTATAAAATGTCTCAAGTTCAAATCAGCTTCAATTCTGTTCAGACGCAGGTCAGAAATATTGAAGACCCGATAGCACAAGTTAACCCTAACTCCCACGGGGATTGTATTTCCGAGACAACGTGGAGGTAAATTCAGGTATTGGAGACAGAATAACACAATTTAGAAGCCGTTCCGATAACATTTCCGGCCTGATTGAATTGTCGTGGCTGTCTTTGCTTCAGCTGCAGACTCAAAATGCAAATTCCTCGCGGCAGGCTAGGAAGAAAAAGCCGTTCACCGTTCCAAATTACTGCCTCCGAAAAGAATGGGAGAAATTGCCATATGTTGAAAATCATGACGACTGCATTAGACTTTCAGTAGTGTTTATATTTTCATCATTTTAAGGCTATAGCTAGTTTCCGTGGGGAAATCCATCTCGTGTAGATAGAAGGAAGAAATTTTTATTCAATCTTTCTCAAGGTGAAGCATCAGAAAGTTTTAAAATGGGTCCGAGATCCATTTTGTTTAGAGCCACTTTCTCTGTTTGTCACTCACAATTTAGCATAATAATATTTCCGCTACCTATCGATTGTTTCTCAAATTAATAAATATGATTTTATTTTGCCAAATAAATATGCGCATGGATTCGTTTATTTTATATTTTGATAAAAGGGTTGATTATTCTCGATGGTCTCCAGTTAAATACCTCACAGACCCCTAAAAATGAGTCAATTTCATTCAAGCTTCAAGGCAAAAATCTATTTCCATTCTATCTTGAAGAACGGGAATGAACTTTATGTTAATATGATGAAGCTAATATCAATCTACCTCGATACCAAGGCAGCAGACGTTACCTGAAAAAGTAGTCGGTCCCTGGAACCTTTAGATACAAATGCGTGGTGATGTATTAATAATTAACTCAGAAACTTATTTGCACAAGCCCCTACGAAGCATGTTGAAAGAATGCTCAGAGCTCTATGAAGTTAACGGAAAGCGGGGGAAGAAAATTTACCTTACCTGCTTGTGCTAAGAAATATCATTCGCTGTGTGGAGGCAAGCGCACTTGCTGGAGCGCGCTGAGCTCAGACTAGTAATGGCGTTGCTGCACCCATCCCCAGATACGCTTTTTAACACTTTGACTGCGACGTAAGCCACCGGTAGTCACGCAGGGAGTTTCATAATACTGCTGGCTTACCAGTATTCGCAAACTTAATTTTCATATATACTCAATCAAAGCTAAATGAAGGCACGAAACAGTTTATGTTTGCTATTTTCAACATAGCTTGCTTCAATTGACTTTAAATTGGAGTTTAATACTAAACTTCAGTATCACCTGCCGCATTCAAAGTGTTAAGTTTCAAATATAAGCACTGATTGAAAAGTAGAGTGTATGGCACAGATGCTGCTACGAAATTCCCGACAGTTTCAAGTTAGAGGTTTTCACGACCGTTCGCACCTAATGGCAACCGCACTCATTGTGTGGGCGAAGCTAAAATCAAGCTGAACATTTTATTTAGTCTCAGAATATTTATTTATAACTCCGATATTCTAAAATAATTCTGGCAGTGTGCAATCTGTCTTGCAGCCCTTGTGTCAGGAATGTGGGCATGTACGAGTTAAAGTGTGTGAAGAACTCGTGTTTTACTCGAAAAATAAAAAGGAAAGACCAATGCTTTAAAAAAGTCGAACAAAAATAATTTCATTCTAAGAGTGCTTTTGTTTCAGGCGGTTACTCTACGTTAGAACGGAGACCCCTATGGGGATACTCAATTCAGAAATTGCTATCAATCGGACCGTGAACTCAATTTTACATTGATAGGAAAACTGTTATCGGTGACACCCTGCTCTTTGATCAGTCTTTGCGTTGTTTTATTTCTTTAAGTTTTTGCCGTTCTTGTTTTTCTTCATTCAACTATATTTCAATTCCTAATTTTAAGGTTCAATTTCTTTAGTTGAAAAGCATTTGTTTTCGTCTACGGTGCGTGTAATTGCTACCTAAAGTTCAGTGTTCGATATTTTTTAAACGATGTACAACCGAGTATTGAAGTTTTCAAAGAGTTTCATTGATTTTGTAAACCACGACTGTAAAAGTCAAAAAATGTCGAAAGGGTATAGCGATTTATAAGATGTTTCAATACTTCATAGCAATGTCTCTTGTCTTTGAACGAGGACATTCAGGGCGTTGTGTTAATATCGTTTGAAAATTGAGAAGCTCTCGTTTAAACGCTTAACGGTTTTGTTTTAAAACAAATTTCATTTTCCCACTTGTCATCTTTTCGATGCTGTGTCTTTCGCCTCGGGCAGCTTAATTACATGCACAAACGCTGCACTTTTCGTTACCGGCTTTACCGTGGGCTCAAAACTGTTGAAAATCAAAAATAACATCGATAAATGTCAAAAAATACACAATTTGTGCTAATATATCTGTTCACTAGGGTGTTCATTGTTCAAAGTCTGGAAATTAATTAATACATCGTACAATGCATCTGATCCTAATCTTTTATTCAGTGTCTTTTTGAATGGCACTTTCAGTTACATATTTTTCTAAAAAAAACTTTCTGCCCGACTTTTGCATGTCAGGCAAAGCTCAAGCTACTGAGACTAAGGAGCAATTGCCCCTTGTCTGTTAGCCTGAAATTGGTTGATTGAGTTGAAACTTTTTCAAGTGGTAAACTTCTTACATGGGCATTTCAATCAGCTGTTCATACCTAGATTGACACTCACTTAATGAAGCCACTGAATATTAAAAGTAATTTAAATCTAAATCCAGTATATATTTTCTATAATCGTGAAAAGAAACTGTTTTTCATCACAAATAGATTCTATGAAATTATGAAAGAAGCATCGTCTCATGTGAAGTTCAGAAAGTCCTAAATTGTTAGTGGATTCAATAATTTCATTAGCCCAAACTGACACCACCAGCAAGAAAAAGAATAAGCACCAAAATGTGAGTAGTTCGTTGCATTCTGAAAATGGATAACTATAGACTTATTGTTACTAATTGTTTGAGTACTATGCCTTCACATGGGTGTCCTCCAAATAAAGCATGTGTAGAAGAAATAAAAAATTTATAAGCATTTCCTCACTGAATTCCAACATATGCAACTTATACATTGCAAATTTTCTAACATCTCTTGGACAAAAAAAACTAAACGAAAAATTTGAAGAACTTTTTCAACTACATAAACGCAGTGCCAAAATAAAATCTTCCTCCGTTAGTTCGTTTGTTGAAATGAACCTATGAATTTAAAATGTCTTGAGGCCGTTGTGACTCACACAATAAGAACAATAATTGAGGCTCCAAACTAACTTCAAATGGCCAAACAAGTTACTGCAGGAGTGTTTCAGACCGTACTTCCGTTAAACTGAGGGAAAAATCCCCAATCATACAATTGAGGCCCTGACCCAACGCAACTGCCCCACACAACGTTAGCAGAAGTGTAAATCAGGAAGTTCAAAGTTTCTTTTGACGCTCGGAAGACTTTATTGCCACCAATTCCCCACACTGCCGAGAAAGGAGCTGCTGTAGCTAAAAGGTCCTGTACCTAGTTTCGAGCCAATCTTTATCGGCCATCTAAGCCTTGAAAAGAGGCCCATTTTGACACCATTGGAAGTCCTTTGCAACGAAAGTGAGCAGTTTGCACCTCACAATGACAACTAAAGACATCATCATTGAATATTTTCTGACTTTCTGTGCGTCTGATAAAGGATCTCTAGGATAATGAAGTTTTTATGAGTGTTTCTTAAGATCCCTAATCTTGTTCTTTTTATCGGGTCATACTGGGACTCTCGTTTGCCCTCAGTGCAGTTTGTATGGTAGTATAATGAGCAGTAAAGCATTCTAAAGTAAGGCGAAAATTTCTGCTTTTAAATGTGGGGCAGAAAATTCCATTACTGACCCTCACAATTCATTATGGAAAACTGAAACAATTTTTACATCAAACTTTCCGATCATCTGTGCCAAAAGCGTGAAATCGAGTTTTTAAGTCTTTTAATTTTTTCAATCGTCTGTGTGGTGATTACAACTGCAAAAACAAAAAAATTTTAAATTCTATTGTACAAAAGACGTACTAAGGAGATACATGAAGCCCTGTAATTATTTTCTCGGTTCAATCATAAAAGAAAAATTGCAATTGCACTGTATTTTACTTTGAATTGTGAACAGCATGCGCAAAAATCTATTTCACAGATATCGTATAATATCTCTATCTAAATTTTTCTATTTGACAAAAACCCATTGATCAACTCAAAAAAGATGCACAAACCAAATTCATTCAAGAACACAATTTCTCATCATCCATTAATGATAAATTTAATTGAACGTGCAAAGCTCATTTCTTTTTCCGTGAAAACAGGAAATTTCCCACCAGATAATGCACGCTTTTAAAACTTTGTGTTTATAAGTCAGTAAGAATGGCATTTGTTGACTTAGTTCGAGCGAAAAGAACAGCCCGAGTAGAAGAGCTCAATATCGCGTGTTGTAATCATCTGGAGGCCGTGCCGTGCGTGAATTGAAAATAGCGTCCTTTGTTGACTTGCCTGAATTCAAGAAACAAACCTAAGGCTGTCGGTTTGTGTTATTTATTGTTGTCGAAGTCTTACCGCGAGCAGCGAAGCGCTCTAACGCAGGTTTCGCGCTTCAAAGAATGCACAAAATCGTGTAGTTTCTGAAATATGGAGAATAGTTTTTTGGCACCTTTCCAAAACGATTAAAGCGAAATGAATTTTAATGGTTTCTGCTCAATAAAATACTGAGTGCTTCTGGTACAAACATTTGATGATGCACGGACCTAACGAAAATAAGCTATTACTATTCTGTTCCGAATTACCTGCCATCTTTATGGCATTAAAAATTAAAATTCATTCCATTTGTTAAAACTGAAAGTGTTCGCGTTTTTTTACAATTGAAGTAAGCTAAAAACTTAATAAATGCTGAGGTTAGCACAACATGGCAAAGAAAAAATTAATTACATAATTCTGCATCAAATTCCATGAGCACTGTAACAACTTGCGACAAGAAGAAGTGCGATCATCCATGGCAAATGTTGTCCCTAGATTCTGGATGTCAGCACAGCTGCAACAAGTGTTGCACTCGGGATATCTAAGCAGCTGCAACAATTAGTGTATTCGGTATATCTAGATGTCAACGCAGCTGCAACAAATAGTGCAAGAAGGATATCTAGATGTCAACGCAGCTGCATCAATTAGTGTATTCGGGATATCTAAATGTCAACGCAGCTGCAACAAATAGTGCAAGCGGGATATCTAGATGTCAACGCAGCTGCAACAAATAGTACATTCGGGATATCTAGATGTCAACGCAGCTGCAACAAATAGTGCATTCGGGATATCTAGA
>JACJUY010000964.1:2514-14228 GCA_014220935.1 Platorchestia sp. MABIK | reverse complement strand
CTGGCATTAAATAAAAATTGCATCAGTATAATCAGGTCAAAGGAATTCTCTGTGCAACAGGGGAAAAATGTTTGTATATTTAAGTCGTACTTGTAACATTTTTTAACTCAGTTGATAATTGTTGAATAGCTGAAACTACGTCGAAAAATTTTGTTTCTATGTTTGAAAAAATGAGCCACACAAAAGAAAGAATTTGAACTATCGAGTAAACTTTGCAGAATTTTGAAAAAACTCGCGTTCCTCAATTGTTTCATTTGTTTTTAAGTAATTTGTGTTTTCTGCAGTACAACACGAAGAACTCTCACCGTCTGCGTTGTGAATTGATAATAAATACATCATGAAGAACGTATTTACAAAACTTTTGAACACTCTTCCGCAGGGAAACTTTTTTTACATGAGCGAATCGATTTCATCATGATGGAATGTAGGGAAGGTAAACATGTTGAAGTTGAATTTAGCAATGGAATATCCCAACCATTATATAACTGTACATCAATTTCCCAAATGGGAGAATGTGTAGGATACTTTTCTGAGCATGCGCAAATTATTGGCTCAATTTTATTTAAGGGATCCCATCTCTCAAAATATTTCCACACCAGCAAATTAAATGACACGAAGGAACTTCATTAACGTAGGTACAAAGTAAGTTCAAGTCCCCTCACAGGGTTCAAGGCAAAAGTATCAATATTCAGTTATGAAATTGTTCAACTACACTTCTTTCAAAAAGCGTACCGTGGATAACATGAAAAATGCGATAACATAATTTGAAGATAAACGAGACGGTTTAGCCTTGGACTAGATTTGAGCTTCGATTTAAAGTTATAGCAAAACTCATTATTTTCAAGTCCGAAGACATTTTAAAGCGACGGATGAAGTCAAGTCGAAATAATTGACTTCGAGGGTATTAGCTCATTTAGGCATGCCACATGAAGGGCGGATGTCGACAATATATTTTAGATAAATTCCAGCAGTAACTTTTAGATGAAATCATAGCGTACGATTAGTAGCCTGAGAGTAATAAATTTAAATTCCTTTCCATAATTGAATTGATGAACTATCTATTCTGAAAAATAAACAGGTATCAGTTCAATACTAACATTAATATGCCGCAAAAGACTGCGCATTGCAACTTTAATTTTAGCTACTCAAACTGAGGCGCCACAAAGATAATTGGAGTTACACATAGACAAATTTATCAAGACAAGCTCGCTTCACCAACTTCAAATCATGGTGCAAATAGCAATAGTTACATTTACTGTACCCAGCAAGCTAAAATGCCCGTTTAGATAAACAAAGAAATACATGCAATTTAAACGACTATTGCAATAACAGTCTGAAGCAGAAAAGTAGTGCAAAAGTAAGTACCTAACATTAGTTAGTCTCTAGGATCGTCGTGGTAAAAGTATGCGGTATGCGTAATTATCGAGAAAAATGCAGAGCCTTATGAGTAGACAGCAGCTTCTAGGGAGCGTAGCAGACACTGCCATGTGATCTCTCCACCTTAATAGAACAAAAATGCGCTGAGAGCTGGCTGGTAACATTAAACCATTCGCAGACAATTTTAGACAAGTATGAAGAAGCGATGCCGCAAAGTCTAAGCCGCAAACCTAACAAGCTAACACACTACATAAGTCTTAAGATCAAAATACTACTGCAACTAAAGTGACTCAAACTTGAAATTGTTGATACTCACGAGATATTTTTGGAGCATGAGACTATGATTCACTGAAGTAGATTCATGCTGTGCTGTTAACGAAATCTTAACGCACACAACTAATCACGAAGTCATTCATATTCGACATGACTAGCCTTTCTTTATTTTCAACCATTAGTGTCATTTAATTTGATATTAGAGAATTTTGTCAATATTAGCTAACATGCCGAATTGAATCATCTTAAACAGGATCTTTCAATTCTCTATGCAGAGTTTAGATCTATGTATCACGGGTGCTATGGTGAGTCTTTCTGCTTGTGTTTCATTTGTGTCGCAGTAGTGAGACGTGTTTCTTTTCTGTGTGCCGGAACTTATGCCAGGGCAGAAACTTATGAAGTGAGGGAAAACTTTTGAGGTTCGTGTGCAGTGCAGAGGACCTGAGACAGGATGCCTAAGAGCTGAGGTAGTTCGATGCGAGGTGCTGCATGTGTTCGTCCGTGTAACTTTGCGGGTTATTTTACCATGCGCAGATGAGAGTCGTTTACGTACTCACCATCTATCTAAGTGTCGTCTATGCACTCACCATTTAACTGAGTGTCGTTTACGCACTCATCATCTATCTAAGTGTTGCCTGCGACTTTCAAGTCAAATAAATTAACTTTGTGCTCACAAAATTGAAATTAGACAGAACACTATGAAAAGTTACAGTAGTAGTTTATTGATATTCAGAAGCTCGTTGAATAGAACGTATAACTCTCTATGCCATATAAACTGACAGTGTAACTCTGCTGAGCCGAGGAAAGCTGCACGCTTTGTTGCTTCGTCGTTGACTCTGTTTTTTAAAAATAAAACGGTTCAAATCCAAGAGCAATAAAACAAATTCTATTTGGGGTAATTTTTTTTAATCAAGTTCTTGATGTCACTTCCATAGAATTATTTTACTGACACTTCCTTCCCGAAGTTACCATTACGAAAAAGAGGCAACTGGCTAAAAAACAGGTTGACCAGAATAGCGAAGTATTTCCTCTCAGATTTATATAGAAGAATTAATTTTATATGTTAAAATAGTTCTAAATTAGCACCGTGAAAATGCTAAGCTATCTACCATGGTGTACAGCTGAATTAGTCCATCTTCTGATAGGTTACCAAAGACGCCTCATTGCTTATTAGTCCGACAATACTAAAGTTGCTGGCAGTTAAATATCAAGCACACTTTCTTATGTCTCACTTGTTACAATGTACATGCCTGTGAGAAATAAATATTCCAAATGTTTCACTTATAATTTGGTTTAAAACTTTTCTTCACCTTACTAAATTTCATAAGGCATAGAGTAATTGATTTTCTTAAAACCATCGGGGAATAAAATTTCATGGTATCATAATTTCTGCGTTAAATTCTGCCCAACATTTCAGCCTAATACGTCGCCCAACTTCAAAAACACAGGACGAAAATAGATGAATTTATGAAAACAAATGATTTTTTTTTTTCACACCATACGTGCCTGATGCTGGCCAACGTTAAGCAGAACCTTAATATGTATATACAGTGATTCACAACATTATAATATTTTATTCCAGTATAGTTTTAAGAAAATTAAGTAGTGAATCCATTTTAAAATTCAGGAATGTGAAAAAAGTTACTCAGCAAAATCGTAAATTTAAACCCTGATGCTATATTTTTTAGACTTAACTAATATATAAATCGTAAAAAATAATTAAACCCCCTGGACCCATTCGAAAGATTCCTTACTACCTAATTTTAGGAAATATTCATTGATTACAGAATTTGTAACATAGATTTCCATTCAGGACCTTACGCTAACACAACAAGCACGGTCTTTAATATAATTTTATGTTAAAACTCAAAGTAGAGCGTGGACAGTCACTAAAATGCTAGCAACAAACAAGGCTATCACAGTTTTATAGGTATACTAGAGTATAAAAAAACTGTTTATTTCCAATAAAGTTCTAACATGAAATTTTGGACATTGGTTTTTAAAATATCCTAACATTAACATCCTTAGTTGATAATTACACATTGGGGTCGTGATACCCATGTAGTGAAGAATACTTGCGCATCCTATAGTAAAATATAACGCATCTACTAAAGTATAAAGCTTTCACAAATTCAAGTGAACATAAGGAAATACATTGCTTGGCGTGAGATTAAAATAGAACATTATGAAATTATATTTAGTCATTGTGAACTTTGAACCCGACATTAAAAAAATGCTGTTGGCTATGTGGAAGCAAAATTAGGAATTTTGAAATTAGATTTGTTCATTAAGAAATTACATTTCGTCAGTGTGGTATCAGAATTGGATTTAGCAGAATTAGAATTTGTCACTGAAAAATTAAAATTGTCTTCAGAATTAGCCACAGAGTAATTAGAATTGATCATTAACTTTGAGGCTACATTCGTTACAATGGAAACCATCACACGTGTTGTGAACTTTCCAGGACATCCCCGAGGTGCTTACAAAAATTATTTGAACTGTACACTCATCACGGCTATTGAACGTGACTATACACCAGCCCATTACGTGATGTCGCATGAATCAATGCAATGAGTTTCATTCACTGCATTGTGAGATTGAACTTGGTGTTTGATTTCTGCTTTGTGATCATGCGTAAACGATCATTTGTGAATTTTATGATTGATGGCTGATAAATTTAAACGGAGAACTTGCGTCAAACGTCTAAAAATGACACTGCCTTTCTCTTCAGGAAAATGACCGCTAATGAAACTGGCTTTATGGCCATGATTCAAAAACAAAAAAACAGTTGGCACAATGAAAAAGATTCCTATCGAAGAAACTGAAAAAAACACGACAAAACAAAGTGCAACAAAACCAAAGCTCATCGCATTCTCCGACATCAAAGGCATTGCCCATTGCGAGTTGGAACCAGCTGGTGCTACAGGGTACACAAATTTTTATTCTGACATTTTGAGGATGAAAGAGAATCTGCGCCAAAAAATATGTCCAAATTATGGAAAAGACCTTAACTACCTGTTGTATCATTACAAAGCGCCTGCTCACGCTTTAGGGAAAACAATGTCACTTTGTACCAAACACAATATGACCACCGACGACTCCCAAGTTAACCAGATTTAGCCCCCAGTGACTTGGTTCTGTCCCCGAAAATGAAAACTCACGCGACAGGACACCGTTTTAAACCTGTAGATGGCATTCAGAAAAAATGAAAAGGGTGCTCACAGCCTTCGGGAAAAGAATTTTGATCAATTTCCGGGCATGGAAACGTTAAAACAGCACTACATTATTCGTTGCGATTGCCCGAGAGACCAAGTTGAATGTGATGAGAGCCTTTAGTGACCAGCATCGGGGGGGAAAATAAAATTATTAGACTTTGTCAGGAAACTTTTGAATAACACTTCGTAGATAAGCTACTAAAACACTGTCGGCTTCCCCGTACAAAAGATTTTAAGAATTAAAGTCGTAATTAAAAAAATGTATGACTGTTTTTTTATTATGACTGAACACTAAATCTCACAAAAAAATACGCATTGACTTTTCTGATCGGAGTTTTCTCTCAACTTTCGAAAGTTGGGATATTTTTATTGAATCCTCATTTAATCACCGTCTTATTACCAGCGTTAAAATACTAATAGAGGCTTCATATCAGGAGCAGTAACTGCAAAACTTGAGGAAAGAACCTCTCTTAATGCCCTATCTGAATAGCCAAAGTTGAACAGTTTTAAAAATAGGGACTTTAGTACTGGGGGAGCCTCTCAAGTGAAACTAAGTAGCCCGAAATATCCGACCTCTGAAGGATGAAGGAAATTATCGCTCTGAAAAAAGAGCAGTTACGACATCATGGGCTCCAAGGAAATGTTCGTTTCTTAGACGTGTTCGTTTTTCAATGATAAAAATGATCAAACGCACGGGGCTGAGAAGCCAATTATATAGAGATAAGAATTAGAGGGGGTTTCTAAAGACAACATTGAGTAAAAGATCAGTTCCATTCCGTAGAGCATTTAGCTCCTTAATGGGTTTGCTAAACCAACAACATTTCAGATAGCATGAGGAGCAGTTTTTGATACAAAACCAGTAGTACACAATTTATTTACAAACTTCTATCCTGTGATAATGGCCTGAATTTATTAACAAAGAAGAAAGGAACACATAGCATTTTGACAAGCAAAAGAGCAGTTATGAAACTGAGGCTGGACTATTACTGAAAATTTAATAATAATGCCCGTTCTCTGGGCCAAGGTTGATTTTATTGCTCATGCTCACAGCATGTGTTGGCGCGTGCCAAGTCTACTCCCGATATGACCCGACGTGACCTGATGACTTGTAACTTGTTTGCTCACAACGGAACTGTGCGTGACTTGCTTATGACTTGACTGCGTCACAGAACTGCACGCGACTTGACTATTTGTTACAGCACTGCACGCGATGTGACTGACTGTGACTTGATTACTCGCCACAGGACTAAAGAAGCCTTGTCTGCTCTTGATTTGATTTTCTGCCCCTGGGTTGTACGGGACTAGACTACTTGTGACTTGACTGCATGCCACTGGGCTGAACGGGACTTGACTGTATGCCACTAAGCTGTTCAGGACTTGACTACTTGTGACTTGACTGCATGCAACTGGGCTGAACGGGACTTGACTGCATACCACCAAGCAGTTCAGGACTTGACTACTTGTAACTTGACTGCATGCCACTGGGCTGAACGGGACTTGACTGCATGCAACTGAGGTGTTCAGGACTTGACTACTTGAAACTTGACTGCATCCAACTGGGCTGAACGGAACTTGACTGCATACCACCGAGCTGTTCAGGACTTGACTACTTGTGACTTGACTGCATAACACTGAGCTGTTCAGGACTTGACTACTTGTAACTTGACTGCATGCCATTGGGCTGAACGGGACTTGACTGCATACCACCGAGCTGTTCAGGACTTGACTATTTGTTACTTGACTGCATGCCACTGGGCTGAACGGAACTTGACTGCATACCACCGAGCTGTTCAGGACTTGACTACTTGTAACTTGACTGCATAACACTGAGCTGAACGGGACTTGACTGCATGTCACTGGATTGCACTCCACACAACTGCTTGTTTCTTGACTGCACGTCACGTGACTGTATGCGATTCGAGTGAACAAGAATCGCCTCTACGTGACTTGACTGTCTCAAGTGAATATTGAATAAGTCCGGTCAATAGCCTAAGAATCAAAGTTTGCTGGATATAAAACAAGTTTAGTTTAAAAATGAATTTCAATCCTCAAGTGATTTCATTATTATCAATTCAAATGTCGACATAAAGATATATCATGCAAGGGTACGGAGAACTGGTAAAGGCATTGAAATAAAACTGACTGACTGCTTCAAAATAATAGATACAATAATCATACCGTTTTCAGTTTTAAAATGAGAACTTCCATTTTCCAGTGAAGTAACGATCATTTCTATTCTTGTACGTGTAAAGTTTTCATTGATACGAGATTTTTAAGCCAAGTGCTGTGAATTTAGTAGGATTTTTACCTGTGGTAAAATCGATGAGCTGCATGGTCCTTTCAAGATTTTCATGAAACTCAAATCAGATTTGGTTCAGCTGAGTGAAATTATACTGACTGGACGGGAAACGCTATAGAATTCCAGCCGACGTTTGAAATGTTAAATCCTTCATAAAAAAAATTGAGCGCCTGCGTATGGCTTACAACAATAATGTTGTTGAGACCGAAAACAATAATTTAATGCCTTTTCATGAGACTAGTATCATTTGAATGGAGAAGATTTCAAGCTCATTCCGCTCCTGTACGGGGAATCTCTTGTATTTTACGCATGAATTTCTTGTAATTTATTGTGTTCATCGGTGCATGGAGGTTAAAAGTGATCGCCTCTCACGTGAATGGTGGTTAGATCGATGCCCAGCAATGCCAGTCTGGAATTTATTCCTGCGTGAAAAAGGGAGAAGTAATTTTTCTGTAAACTCAGGAGTTTGAAATGGGTACCGGAGCGAGTGGGCGTAACCGTCTTAAAGCCACTGTTACCGGAAGGTCCGGTAACAGTGGTAGCTGTTACCTGTGCAAGCCAACCGATGGTAAGGAGGGAGATGAACAACCACAGATCTAGACTATCACATCACATAATGATCATAACGGGCTGGAGGGCGGGATGGTCTCCCGTGTCTACTACGATACTCGGTGTTACTTATAAGGTCAGGGTTCGGGGCCGGAGCTGTAAAGGGTTTCGTTTGGATGTTAGCTTGGGAGAGTGTGCGGGGTTGCGCATGGGAAACATCGTCCGGTAAGACGGTCCCAGCTGCGTCTGCCGAAGTGGCGGCGTCTGAATTAATATGGTCTAACTGCGTTCCTTGAACGGTAGAACGTGGGAGGTAAAAGGGGTTACATTCCATCGTTAAGGGATATTTCCTAGCAAAATCGGGCAAGTGCGGGTTTTCGTGTGCAACAGGTGTTGACCTGAGACCAGATCGCAAGACTGGTTCAAGATGAGATGTATCAGCTTGAATGGATTTAAGCATTCTTTTGGTGTTCAACAGAAAATAGTCGTATTTAAAGATGAGTGTAGGAACTAATATTGAATCTTGTGTTAGTCAATGTTGAAAATAATGTGATCTGCGGTTGCAGTGATCCCATTCATTCAGCTTCTGTGAGCAAAATGTTACGATGTGCGTAAACCATTAGGTCACGAGTTTAGTTATGTAATGCATAGCATGTATTAAAAAAAACGATTCTCATGGAAAAAAATGAATTTGCTTTATCAAAATAGTCAGCTTTCAATGCTAACTTCACTGATAGAAGTTTTCATTTGCGAATATAACTTGAAGTAGTTCAACGCTAAACCAATCTGAGCATGTAAATTTTTTTAAATTTAAACTTCTCTTCTTAAAATATGAATTGAAACTACCTGTACTAGAACTATTACCGGAACGACTTCAATTAGAACGTGAATTAGAACGACATTCTCAGAAATCGTCGTACACGAATATATAAATATCCGTTTATACAACCACGCTATCTTTTAATGCCCGAAGCTTCATTAAACTCGCAAAAGACTGCACCTGCAGCATAGGTTGAGGGATTCTCGCTAAAATGTAAACTAATGATCGCATTGACGGGTCAGAAGTGTTGTGGCAATGTTGTGGTGTAACATGAGGGCGAGCTTATTTGGAAACTGTTTGAAGTTCTCGCTTTAAACTACGTTACAGTATATCTTCATATACGATAAAAATTCATCTACGATATGTTGTTAGAAAAATGAAGGTATTACGTATGATATTCCCCGAAGAGACTTCAATATCATTTAAACTACGATAATTTGCTTGAGACATGGCGATATTTTGGTGCTTTCTCCATACCATAATAAATTGTGGATGAAATTAGTTGAAAATAGAAAATTTTAATGTTCTCTCCGATAAAGACAAGGCGAATGAATGAACATTCGCGTATGATAATTTTCAAGGAGAAAACCAGATTAGTCAACCAGATGGGAAATTGGAACAAAAAGTTCTTCAGCTTATTCTCATACATCTTAATAATTTTGGGGCACTAGCAGTAATTTCAAAAAAAGAATGACGAAATTGAGGAGGAAATAGCAAATAGTAAAAGCAGAGTAATATGAAAATTGCACAGGAAAATAGAGATTTGACAACCTGAGGAATGCCATGGAAATACACATTAAAAGAAATGAAAAGCCGGGCTTATGAAAAAAAACTGACAACTTTGCAATACGGATTTCAGGAGATAGCATAACATCTTTCCTTTCGCCCGGTGTTTCTCCCCATTGGGAAAAGGAAGAACTCAGCCACAATTTCTCACTCAACCCAGGTGTCAGAAATGGGTACCGGTTTGACCGGAGGTAAACGTCATTGCATCCTGGTATTAATTATATGGCATTTGAAAAACCAATGTTCAAGATGATAGGTATAATGTTTGATTTGAATTAAGCATCCTAAGAACTAAGCCTCAGCATTATGAAGCGATGCTGCGTGTGGCCCCATATCATCAGGCTCAGTAATTGCAGTTGAGAGATAAAGAGTGGGAGTCGCACCGTGAGAGTAAAATGAAAAGCTAATTTACAATTTTGGTTCCTTGGATCATTTGCTTCGTGTACAAAGAAGACGGTGAACTAAAAACCCTTCAGGAAAAAAGATTATCCTCTTCAACGACAGAATTTTGCATACATTTCACCGCTATTATAACCGCTGTTATTGCACTTGTATTTGCTACAAACAAATTGTCACCCTTATTATTACAAGCCTACCTTAATTGTCAGCGACGTTCGTTGTCACCGATCTATGGTTGTCACTAGTAGTTCGTCACTGACATTCGTTGTCACAGATACCTAGTTTTCACCGACATCATTCCTAAGTGTCACTCGGCAGTGAACTTCAATAAGCACATTGGGGCGCAAACTTGTTTAAAAAATAACCGTTGGGTGCTAGGCGGTAGACTTTTACAATGGCTTAGTAGTAATAATGCAGTAAAATCTTTTCTAGTTTGATGGAGTAAGGAGGGATGAGATGATGGAATGTTTGAAGTTTAATTTAAGTATTTGGTGTTTCCATCGTCCTCCTTCTATTTAAACTCTTCTAATACTGGGTAAATAAATATTATTGTGCTCGTACATCAACCAATGTTACACAGGTCGTATGTGAACAGGGCATTGGATGTGGGGAAGAGGGGGGNGGGGGGGGGGGGGGGGGGGGAAGTGTCGCCAGACGGACAAGAGGACCTTTAGAGTTTTGAAGTCAAGGATTTATAGGAAATATAATAAGATTTATTTTGGGGCGCCACAGAAGGACTGTATGACAGGAGCTCAGGCGATCTCATTGATGGACAGTACCTCGATTCATTAAAAAACGATCAAAACAGTTTGAACTACTCAAATTTGCATGAAACACACAAGTAGAATAATCCCTTAGAACTACTATGACAAATCGTTCCTAACTCCTGCTGGCTTGAATACATTTATTGACTCCTGTATGTTATAGGACCTTTCAGGAAAAAAAGTGTTTTTACGGACGAAATTTGTTTGCACTGATAGAAGTTTAGATTTTTGAAAAATCAGGGGAGTGAATTGTACAGCAGGTTTAACTTGTTCGGTAAAATATGTAAAATAATCTGTTAGGTAATCAGATGACTGGCATAAGATAATCAATCATTAATAAAAATCTGGCAAGTTATCTTATGACCTGATTAGACAAAGCCTATATTGTTAACGCAGTGCACTCGAAAAAATAGAAACCAATTAGAATGTCGCAAATCCAGCCTTGCTCCTTACCAGAGTCCCGTGCAAGACAACCCTTATCTTGCATACTTAGGGACTAGGTCTGTTTTTATAACAAACTGGCCTAAAAAGTAAGAACGCTGACTATTTATGACAAGCGGGGCAAAGGTGGGAGTGCTTCACTTTCCTGGCGACCTTAATAACCTTGGACATGCTTAAAATGTTCGTTTATCTTTACGAGCGAATCCGAAGCCTCAGCTACGGATCCGAGCGAAGTTGAGGAGGGGCCTTCGCGGGCTGCTTCCTCAGATGACAACGAGAAGTGGTCCGGGGCGCATGTCTCCAATGTGCTCTGAACTATACCGGTCCCGCTTCAGGGACGTTTAATCCTTGACAGCTGGCTTTTGTGAAGAAATGTTCACCGGAACATCATCTTCGAAAACGTTAAAACGTTGTGTCGAGGTGAGCATTCTCTGTAACTTTTGTCTTTCTTGTCATATGTTTGTTTTTTGCAGCGTGTACTGGCCCTTTCAGGGTGTCAGCTAAAGACTATGTTTTCTGTGCCAGTTAGTTCTGGAAGTTTCTCGCCGCAAAAGCGGGTAGGCGAGACATAGTTTTTATTCGAAGATTATGATTAATTCGAAAAAAATTTTTTTTGGAGATTATAACCGCTTCGAAATAGTTTTATTCGAAGATGGTTTGTGCTTCGAAATAGTTCCTAAAATCGAATTTAAAAACACTTCTTCATTTAAAGTGTAACTTTTTAAAAGAACAAAATGTTCTCAATTTAAAAGCTGCGGAAAGCAGTCTAGCCTAAAGAACGGCAATTCAGC
>JACJUY010000963.1:164168-175095 GCA_014220935.1 Platorchestia sp. MABIK | reverse complement strand
GATTAATTTTCATGTTAGGATTTTGAGTACCACAGCCCATAGACTCAATAAATCGAAATTTTTTTATTTTATTTGCACCTACACTCGAAATTTTTGTCGTCATGATTACCGGTGTCGCAGAATCAAAAGTTGCCACACATTGTACGTGTTGTAAACCAAGTTTATTATCAGCTCTTCAGGGTTAAACAACTATTGATGTATCGATAGGAATGTTCACTCCCATAGGGAAAATGTCAGGTTAATAGCTGAGTTCGAAGGCTTAAAATAGCATCTAACACGTTTTTTAAAGTAAGGGAGGCTTAAAACAATATCTAATGCAATCTAAGTTAGTATTACCAGTGAATTATTTTGACACAACTTGTCACGTTTCGCGAAAATTGAAACTCAACAGTTTTCGGCGAGAGTTTGAAGACGATGATACTCAAGAAGTCTTCATACTTGACCATAATTCTGCTAAAAAAATTGCACGTAAATAATCCTCGCGTGTAACATCAAGCTATTTCGAAAGCTATTTCAAGCTATTTCGAAAATTTGCAAGTAAATAATCCTCGTGTGTAAAATCAAGCTATTTCGAAAGCTATTTCAAGCTATTTCGAAAATTTGCATGTAAATAATCCTCGTGTGTAAAATCAAGCTATTTCGAAAGAAGCTCTGAATAAAAGCTCCGATAGCTGCGACATTCGCGTTTACCGTGTATAGCAGCGAAACACAGCGACTATTGTGCCCATTATATTAATATTAATGGCCGCAGGAACGATGCAAGATGATGTATTTTATTGCTGTACATGAGTTAAGTTGTTCTAGGAGCAAGGCGCTCCGCTTCTCTATTGTCCTCGTGTTCTTGCTGAGTGAGTGGGGGCCAACATCGTCCCTCCAATGTTCCTGACTTTATATTCAGCTGCTAGTGTTCGTTTATTTAAAGCTCGCAGTAATTTTGAGCTGTTGCGTTGGTGACAAACAGTTTTGACTTGCTAAGTGAGTGGGAACCAACATCAAACCTTCAATTTTCCTAGCTGGACTTTACATCCAGTTGCTAGTGTTCTCAAAAGCTCGCAGTAGTTTTGATCTTTGGCATTGTTTGAAAAAGACTTTTGCTTTATTTGCAATGTATTCAAATATTATGAACGGTGAAGACATAAGTTAACTTCTACCCAGATCAGGAGCATGACTTTGGGAACAGTTTTTCAAGGCTTTGAGTAGACGGATTTTAAAGGGGAGTGTTAAGTTGGATTTTACTTGTGTTTTCTCTTTTAATTCATATAAATGATCAAAAACTACGAATGTTATGGAGTATTTCTTGATTCATCAGTTAACTCTGGTTCAAAATTACAATCTCGCTTCGGCAAAATTCCTCAACGTCAGAATTGTTGATTGTTATCTGTATGCAATACTTATCAAATTATCAGTTAATGTCCTTTAAGCGAGATACTCTGTTGTTGATTTAAGAGAGCAATGAAATCAAACAAAAGAGTACTTCGATTACAGAATCGCAAAGTATTTGATTTTCTTGATTTTTTTTGCGTAAGACTAACATTATTTTTTAGGGAGCGCAGTTCTCGATCGATTATCTTTCTGAATTCTGATCATTTATCAATAGGGTGGTCATTGCTATCGTGAGACAATACTTGTACAACTTTGTAATACATCAAGAACGTTACACAATCGTGACGTGGCCGAGCTTGTGAGAGCGGTATCTGGTCGGCATTTTGCACTTTAGGTAAAAATAATCATCATTCAGAGCCTTTGCTCGGCGACCATCCATCCATTTTTCGATGCTGCTCCTTTATTTTAGCTCCTCTCGCACGAGAGTAACACCAACTACCCGTGCAACTAAGTCAGACTTTGCCAAATGGCAACAATAATTGCCACTTCGCAAGACTGGAATTTAATTTTCGAGAATTTGATCATTAACCAACTCACTACGAGTGTTTTATGGATGAGCCTTCTGTGAGAGACCGTGCGTGTGCCAACCAAAGCAAAGTAATTTATCAATGTATGGAGCACTCGATCCCTCATGAACATCTAACTCCGTTTCCGAGTTTGAGATTTCTTTGCCGAGCGTTTTCTCGAAGCTCTGTCTGATTTACTTTAGACACCTTGTAGTGTCTCTCTCACCCCCTCATCTTTATAAGGAAGTATATTACGAGGCCTTGTCCCTTCTACTGGGGTGTTGTAGAAAATGAGTTTCCAGCGTGCTGTCGTTGCTCAATGGCCTCCAGTCTACTTTGTTGTATGCTGCAAGAATGATTCTTATCGCATAGCGTTCGTCTTTCACCCCTGTCTTTCTTTCACCGCCGGTCTTTGCTTCAGCCCGTCTGTAGTTCACTTTCCTCTTATTTATGACACCAAAATTGAAACTGAATTTAGAACGACATTCGGAAAATAGACTGCTTGAATTATTAGATAAGGGAAAATGATAGTTGTTCAACAATTCTAAAGGTGCTTGTGACAGCAACTCTGCTTTTCCTGGAAGACGGCACGTTCAATTTTGTAGTAAAATATTGGCTCGTAAGATTATGCTAGCGAACAATGAAGTATTGCCTGAGGAATGCTCTTAGCGAACTACTCGTCCACTCTCTATTAATAATTCACAACAGTAAGCGCTGTTTTATAGGGTAACTCTCGCGACGACTTACGTTTAACAGAAAACATTTACATTTGCTTTTACAATTCCAGCGGCGCATTTCGACACCAATGGTCTCCAACGATCACACGTTTGGCTTTGGTCGTGGAGCCAAGTCGATATGTCAGCTTTACACCAAAAAATGATCTTATGAATAATGGAAAAGATTCAACTGCTGCTCGGATCTCCAAGCCAAATGCATCGGAGGGACTGGCGTATTTTTCTACTCCTGATGCTATTTTGTAGTCTTCGATATTCAAGCATTTGCCTTGAAGTTTTTTTTTTGGCTTTTCAATGTAACATTTTTTTGTACACATCGAGCAGCGTAAGCTAACAAAATATTGCGAGGCGTTCCATTCGATTGGTTTTATTTTTTACGATGTTGAATGCAGCTTTGATCGTGAGCGCGATCTTTGATGAATTTGCATGACATTTCAACAGCGTTGAGCGGCGCGTTACTTGNTCAGCTTTACACCAAAAAATGATCTTATGAATAATGGAAAAGATTCAACTGCTGCTCGGATCTCCAAACCAAATGCATCGGAGGGACTGGCGTATTTTTCTACTCCTGATGCTATTTTGTAGTCTTCGATATTCAAGCATTTGCATTGAAGTTTTTTTTTTGGCTTTTCAATGTGACATTTTCTTGTACACATCGAGCAGCGTAAGCTAACAAAATATTGTGAGGCGTTCCATTCGATTGATTTTATTTTTTTCGATGTTGAATGCAGCTTTGATCGTGAGCGCGATCTTTGATGAATTTGCATGACATTTCAATAGCGTTGAGCGGCGCGTTACTTGCTTTCCGATTGCAAATTCTCCTGTCAACAGTAGCGAATTTCGGCCTGTTTTTAAATTTGCCGCTTTAATTCTTGTGCCGCGCAGTTGTTTTTTTAATCAACTTCTCGATTACATTACTGCCGTCTTAACAATCATGGCGTGGTGTGAATATTTATTGCATTTGTTCTCAAAATTTTCTCTGTCTTCAGCCATATTTTCCTTCATATTTAGCGTTAGCAACATTCAAATGCAAAGTCGAAGATGCTTCCTCAGAATGAAGAGTATTCATGTTAAAGTTCAGGGTATGTCAATCTGCACATGATATTCATTTACAGCCTTAAATATTGCTTCGTAACGTACAATATTGTAAAAACTGTCTGACGCAAATACAGGTGGAATGAATTAACAACCTTTGGCGAAACCTTAACTGAAATGCATGAATGTATATTACCTTCTTGGGCATAATGCTACATTCGGTTTTACCTTCTTAGACATAATGTTGCATTCTATGTTACCTTCATGGACATAATGTTGACATTCCTCGTTTCCTTCGTGAAGATCAATGAGGTTCAAAATTTAATTTTGGGTTTTTAAATATCATGCTTTCAGAAGGCCTCATGAGAGCAATGTTTACTTCCTAAGGTCAGAAAAGCGTTGCCACTTCTTTGTGTAATTTTGAGCGTTGCAGGCCCGACAGGACCGGAATGACAGGCGTTTCTGAAGTCCGTAATTTACGACCGGCCCCATTTTAGCTCCGCAATGCAGCTCTCGTCCTCAGACTCCAATAAGTTTCCTTGTTAAAAAAGACTTTGACGAAAATGCAGCGAGCGTCCAAAAGTTACGTGCCGTTTTTGTGGCGTTCGTGTGTGTGTGACGGGGCGGGTTGTCCCTGCAGCTATTGTCTAATTTAGTTATTCGTATATTTGCGTTTTAAACATCGTGTATGTCAGAGAGTTTTTCTTTTTAGAACACTTGTTTATCAAAGTGTACGTGTGAAATCTATGCGGACATCATTTATGCGCAAATATCCTGGTGTGAAAGTAGAATGTCTCCTGAAAATGGTAATTTCAATGATAAAAATGGCAATAGTTATAATAATCCAGAGAATGGCTGTTGTGTTGTGCAGAATACCGACGCTGTGTGTCGGTATTGTTTAATGAGGCTGTATAATAATTGAACGTTTTTTCAACTTCACTCCCTTAGAATACCTGCGTAAACTCGAATAAACAATGCGAGTACTACGAGCAATCTCTCTTTTTCAACTCATTTCGGAACTGTGCAAGTACAATCTGCGGCCTACCTTCGCATTACGCTGGATTATCAGGAGGGGAGCCCGCGAAAAACCCAGACACTCCAAATCGGCCAAGAATATTTCACAAGACAGGCGTGTCCGGGCGTGTGCGCCGGCACCTGGTGCCTAATTCCAAACTTTCGCTCGAACTTTTTCAGAGTTTATGAAGAAGACCGCAAAAGAAATCCTTCTGGAATGCGACTTCTGTTTTTTGAAACGCAGAAACATTATTCCGCAGGGAGGAAAATCCCGGTCAAAATATGCGGCGATGCTCAGAGGAGCGGAATGTCTTCAAAATATGTACACGCATTTTTTATTTTTTTGAAGGAAAAAATTATTTGGGCTGCGTTTGTCTGTTTTTGTTCACAAAACTGGTGTACAGAAGACTATTTAATTTTTTATCATGAATTTTTGATTTTTTATGATTGCTGAAAATTTTATTAGTGTTTTGTCGGACGTGTTTTTCTTATTGATTGCACGTCTGCAGTTTTTTTATTCCTTAAAATGTTGCCGTGTGTGTTTTTTTTCTCTAAGTCGTTGCCGAAATTCTGTTCTACTACTTTAATCCGAATGGTTAATGAGCAGTGAGGAAGGAGTTAAGATAGCTCGGAAAAAAGAATTAAACATCTAAAAATGCTTTTCATTTTTTCAATGTGTATATTATGAAGCTCATGATTTGCACAGGATATTGCGTTTAATTTTTAAATTTTAATGTTCCGTTGAATTTGAAAGCAATTGAAATTCTGATATTTTTTGTCGTATACTTTCAGTGCCACGTAGAGTCGATAAATATATACGAGTTTCAAGCATTAGTAGAAAATTATTTTATTTTATGGACTTAGCCTAGCTTGTGATTCTGAAAACTTCTGAGTTAAAATAATTCAACGTTTGAAGTTTATAAGTTGAAAATTTTGGATGAGAATTCAACTGCTTTTTATAAAAATCGCTGCGAAGATCTTTTGTGATTTTATGTCGATGCCCAAAAATTGTACACAAATACCGTGATTAGTTGAAGTACTTTGTTCTTTGAAAAACTTTCTTATAACTAAAATAAATCTCAAGGTTTAGTGAATCGTTCATATATTTTAGACTTATGAAAACCCATTGATAGCAAACAAATATAACAAAACACAGAGATATTTTATATATTTTTTGTTATGTCTAGAATAGGTATTAAAATATGGTGTAAAGTTTATATATTTCGTACTTAGCAAAACGTGTTGATTGCTAAAAATAAATGTGAAAATGAGGGGTATATTACATGCGTTTCGCATTTAGTAAAACGTTTTGATACCTTCAAAAATAGGTTGTTAAAAACTTCGAACATTCGTACATAATAAAGCGAGTGAATAGCTAAAAAGCAGAGCTTGCTTTACGAAAGATAATAAGGTGAGTGTAGAAGCATCAGAGAAAGTTAGGTTGATAAAGTGTTGCGTGTCTTGACGCGGTTGTTAATTGTACTTAGATTGTGCCACGGGAAAATTGAATGTCGGAGTGCTAACGAAGTGTCTCACCTGATATGCTAGCATGCAGGCGTCTTCGCAGACACTGCATCCGTGTACTTTGACCGTGAGTGAAAACTGCGCAGGTTAACACTTTGACTGAGACGTGCGTCACCGGTGGTACACGGAGGTAATTTTCATAATGCTGCTGACCGAAAAGTAGTCGCAAACTCTATTTTCATGAATACTTAAAGCTAAATGAAGGCACGATCCAGTTCATGCTTGGTATTTTCAAAATAGTTTACTTCAACTGACTTTGAATTTGAGTTTGGTGTTGAACTTAATATTTAGTTGCCGCAGTCAAAGTGTTAATGAGTGGGGAAAGACGCTTGACCCGTGTACCCATGTATGCTGACGTGTATTGGTGAACGAAGACATGATGTATAGCTTCGTTCACCACGCGTTTGAGAAAATTGCATTTTGAGGTGAGCCGTCCTTGCTCACCGCAAATTATGCAAATTATTGCAGTAGTCTGCGTGCAGTTGAATTTTGCGGTTAAATTTGCTGCATTTGTCTTTAGCTGATTTTTATTTTTTAACAGTGGGGTTCTAACGGGTAGTGTAGTGTGCTCGATGTAGCTATTTTTGTTTTTAAATTTCTGTCTCATTAAGACACTCATACTTTTTTTAGAGTACATTTTGATGGGAAAGGCTTGTTAAGCCGCATTCGATTTTCAAATGATGAAAAAATTCTTTCTCCTGCAACTATTAACAAGTGTAATAAAGTGTCTAGCTTACATACCCGTGAGATATTGCTAAAATGAATAACTTGCTCTCGAGTTTCCATCGCACATTCTCTATTTGATTCATTCAGAGGGGAATTCGTAGGCTGTCATTTAGCGTAAAGAGCTGCGGTCTAGCGAGGCTATTTAAGGATTTTATTTGGTGGAACTCGGGGCTGCCGCGAAAACATTTCTTCCTAAGCGTACACAAGTGTGTTTGCTCAGCACAGTTCGTATTTTTGGCTTATCTGTTGATGTTGATGTAGGACCTCTCGGTGCAGAGCTGTGAGCTGCAAAATTACATCAATCGACCGAGCAATTAGAAGCTCTCTAATAAATGAGCGTTGAATGCTCTCTAAAGAATGAACGTTAAATGCTCTCTAATGAATGAGCGTTGAATGCTCTCTAATGAATGTGCTCATAAATTCTTCTCACAGAGTGAGAAGTTAAATTCCGTCAATTGAGAGAGTTGTTCAATGTGCCTGCAAGTTGTCCGCTTCAATAATTAAATGCTCAACGCACATTGCTTTCATCTCTTTTGATGAGACTCTACTATGGACTTACAAATGAAGGCTTAAATTACACTGGTAGAACATCAATATAGAACGATCTTCTTAGGAGGATTCAACTACTGCATGTATGGTAGTTAGCACTCCCAGGGAGGCGATAGGCCTGAGCTGAAGTTTAGGTAGGCATTTCTCTTATTGAAATAGAATGGTTTTTCGTTATCTTACGGATATTTTTTTTGGTTCACTGTTGTCCTTTTTTCACCAGATATGACTTTCTCCTCAAAATTTTATTTCGTTTCATTATTTAATTTCAACCATGCCGTTCGTCTGTACGTGGCATAGGGACACACCTTGCGCGCCATGATATATTCCACACTTTTGTATCATAGCTTTCCACAATTTCAAACTAATGGTGCCTTCCTCCTTCCTCTCGTTGAAGCACCATCGTGGGTGCTATGAGGATCTAACACTTTCATTACGTTTCCGCAGTTGTTAACGGTTGGTTGGTTTAGGTTGTAAGTAGAAGACTAGGGATATCGACTTTACAACTCGAATACATTTTCATCCTTCCTAAGAAATATGAAAAATTCAATTGCACGGTAACATTTCACTTCATGTGATACCAGTAATTTTTTAAAAAGGTCAAAAACACACGAAATGTTAATCATTTATACCGGTACGTGAATGAGCAATTTACCTAAGTAAATTGCTTTACCTAGGTAAAAAAAATTGAGTACACATATGGCCCAATACGCGGAAAACGTGGTAAATTAAATTGTAATATCTATGTGCAAGAATTTCATGCCAGCACGACTATGCTACACCACACAAGTCAGCATCATGCACAAAACAAAATTTTTCTCCCAGCGATGACATCCAAGCAAGACTCTTCGTACCGCTTCAGTCAAAACCCCTCTGAACGCTCTTCAAATAATGAGCAATTTTTTCCATTTCGTGCTGCCATAAAAATTTTCCATAACGATTTTCGTTTGAAATCATTGAAAATCTCTCGAAAATCCCTCTCTCGATAGGAATCTGAGAGCAAACGTGAGTTTATCATTCCAGAGACTGGAGAATATTAATTCTAAAACGTAAGATGGTTGACATGTTTTGCGATTGTTCACATCCACGCTAATTTTAGAGTTTGAATTTTAGCTTCAAATTTAAAATTCTTTTATGTCTTCTATTATCCTTAATTTTAATTCAGGAATTTTATTAATACTCTTTGTCATTTTGAACTACTAAGAAATAGCACACAACAACTCACATTTGAAACGTATAGTCGATTAATTTTTCCTATAGTTCACTGGATTCAACAGTAGATTACGACTACTTCTCACTTAAAATATTCGTTTGAATTTTTGTCAGACTTGTTTTCCGCTTTAATTTTACGTCCATTTATTGATGTGTTGCTGTGTATTTTTTCTTATTCAAAGTCGTCGACGTTCTTTTACTGCACTACTAAGTATGGATTATGAGCGCAGGACATTTGAGTGGCGACAACAAACTCCCAGAAACAAGAACTTATCAAAAGTGAACTCGGTGCCCAAAACACAGCAGAACTTAACATTCAGGAATCATGTGCCAACGAAACCCAAATACAATTTAAAACTCAGTGCTGCTATAATGTGAGGTCTACCCCATCATAGCATGAGATCTACTCCTAGCTAGTACCATAGCGTGAGTTTAGGCTAGGTTACTACCGGACATTACTTATTTCCATAAATTTAATCTAGCGATAAATAATAAATTTGTACATCTTAACCTGCACCTGGGCCGGCGATTATTGGCGGTAGACCTCACGCTATACATAGTAGCACCTAAAACTTTCCCTGTGTTTTCTTTTCCTTGCTGTAGTTGAACGCATACAAGCACAACACCCAATATTTCTCCGTGTTAACGCCTCTAACGCGGCTCGGAAATGGACACGCTCGTACTTATCGTATTGGTGTCAGCGATAAATATAATTTAGGCGTCGGGGGGTCAATTTATGCCTCGAGTTCCTGCTCATTATTTTGATGCACGAGCTCCTAAGCCGTGGCCTCATCGCCCTGTCTACACTGTGCAACACTGCATCGCTTTGTGCTTAGCTGCACCCCTTTGTGCAACGCTGCACCGCTTTGTGCTTAGCTGCACCCCTTTGTGCAACGCTGCACCGCTTTGTGCAACGCTGCACCGCTTTGTGCTACGCTGCACCGCTTTGTGCAACGCTGCTCCGCTTTGTGCTACGCTGCACCGCTTTGTGCAACGCTGCACCGCTTTGTGCTACGCTGCACCGCTTTGTACAACGCTGCACCGCTTTGTGCTACGCTGCACCGTTTTGTGCTACGCTGCACCGCTTTGTGCAACGCTGCACCGCTGTGTGCAACGCTGCACCGCTTTGTGCTACGCTGCACCGCTTTGTGCAACGCTGCACCGCTGTGTGCAACACTGCACCGCTGTGTGCAACGCTGCACAACACTGCACCGCTTTGTACAGGTTGCATGGTGGTGCACAGGTTGCTTGGTTGGTACACATGTTGCGTGGTGGTGCACAGTGTGCATGATGAAGTTGAGTTTTTTTATTGAGGCTAAACGTCTGAACTGCGACTTATGTAAATTTTTACGTCGTAAATTCATATTTCGTTTATACTTGTGTAAGCAGCTCAGTCGTAACTTGTGTTAACGTCTGAATCGTAACTCGTATTAATGTCTGAATCGTTTTGTGTGGTAATTTCTGAATCGTAACTTGCATTGATGTCTGAATTGTGACTTGTGTTGTGACTCGATGGCTTTGCGTATTTCTTTTTTTGTAACTTCGAGTTCATGCAGGGAATGATTATTTTTTTTACTGCGTATAGAGGTGAAAGATTAAAAATAAACTGAAGCTCTGATATTCTTGAAGATTTTTTCTCTTTTTTTTAGCTTGGTCATTTTTTGCTTCATTTTTGGATAATTTTTGCATAATTTTTGGGTTATCTCGCAGCATTTTACGGTCGATGCTTCAACTACATATGAGAGCACATCGTCAGTTTCATTTGTATACCAAAATAAAGGCTAACGGATGACAGTCAATTGTTTTTTTAAATAGTGTTCTGGGGGTATTGTATTTTATTTTTCAAGCTTTCGTAGTTTGACATTTTTGCCATCAAAGAATGAATAAATTTCCCAAAAACAGATTTATTTTGAGATTTCTGCAAGCAAGATATAATAAAACAATTTCCAGCTTGTCACCGAAAATTTAGAATAAGAACTGTCTGAAAACCAAACCTTAGAATTTCAAGAGAACAGTTGGCAAACTATAAGTAGGAATTTTCTTACTCAGGGATACCCGTTGTCAGGGCCAGCTGTTATTTATTGTTCTGGTTACATTAGGTGTGGCAATTAGGTATCTTATGTGTGATAATTTTCCTTTGTGCGAACGCTGTATCAGATCTTTAATAATAATTGCTCTTAATCAGGAAATTACTTACTAATGAAGGACTTCTTTGGAGAGGTGTAGGATAAATGCTGGGTTTAGGTT
>JACJUY010000963.1:129644-159195 GCA_014220935.1 Platorchestia sp. MABIK | reverse complement strand
CCGTGCATAATCATCGCCAAATTGCCCCCGGAACATGCTCACCAATATCCCCTTTACGAGCCTGGATCATGGAATGTCGTAAATCGATTCAAGAGTTATTCAGTGGCAGCGTTCCAGTGCGGGCTGCGACCGATATTTCAGGTGGCGATTATTGACAAAAGGTTCTCTTAATATTGGCTCCTTTGTTCTACGTCCAGGCCTGCCCACGGACTTCTTATTTCGCCTGTCTATCAACAAAAATAAGGCGAGTTGCGCTGGCATATGAAATTCCTCGACCCAGCGCCTCTCAGTCTTGGAATGTTGCAGCCAAGTTCTTCGTTCGACCGCCCAGGCAGATTAATTCCGCAGATTTTTGCGTGCACTTCTTGTTGAGAGTTCTTCAAATTTCGTCGCAGGTTTTCAAAATGCTTTTTTCGACGTAAACTGAGCTAAGATTGACGAAAATTTGACGTTTTGTTGGTCTAATAAAATATTTCAGGGGAATTAAATCGGACAGCTCCTAGTTAGAGAAGCAAAATAACTGCGAAACATTAATACTACTCCAAAAAAAGAAAAATAGGGAGTTTCGTTCCGTCACCGTCTTTTAATGTGTTAAGGACCAGATTATGTCCTCTGCCCCTGACAAGTTATAAATAGAGACACATTTCTGACACTAAATTTCCACTCATTTCACCATTGTTGAGGAGCTTTATTTTTCGTTGACTTTAATTCTTCGAAATTCGTCGACGCCGATCCTTTTTATCATTTTGTCTTCGATTTGGCAACACGACTGCAGCGAACTGCAGCTTCTGGTGGCTCGCCAGTCACGAAGTGAAGTCGACTACCTGCCTCTTCTTTGAATTATTGCATCTCGAAAGCCATAGCTTCGCTTCGAGTTTCGAAGGCTTTGTTGGGAAAGATTTCAGAAGCTCCAAAGCCTGAAGTGAACAGCAGGCGATAACAAAATTATTTTTATGACGAGCTACAGCCTCAGATTTCTGTCCGCCATGAAACAACGGATTTCTGCTCCAAAAAATGGGCGCCACTGAGCCCGCTTCTCTTTTGGATTGTTTTATAAAAGTTCCTCGCAAGAGCTGTAGCTTTGGCCCGCTTTATGAGGCTTGTGATATTTCATTGTTATTTTCCTCGACACTGTTGTTGAGACTTGAAAAAATGTTCGTGTGTATGAAGGAAAATTTTTGCGTGGCTGGAGACCAACATGAAAAGTTAACTCTAAGGATGAACGATTAAAACAGTCATACACACGAGTGAAATGACGAAAAACGTTTGTGGCAAACGACAATGGACTTCCAATTTATTTTCTGCCACCGCAGATGCAAAAGACCGATGCAAAATTAGAATTTTTCTGGTAAAATATCATCACATTTGGTTTCGACTGCTGCTTGAATTAGTTAAGTTGCTTAGAACCAAGCGCTACAAGTGCTGGATGAACCAAGTTAATTGATTCACGAAGCATGAAACTGAAGATTCTTTCTGCTTAACCTTCCGTTCTTTTGAAAATTTCAAAAGAGCGCAATTGATCCTGATCGTGCCCTGAGAAACCGATCCTGTTACGAAATTATCACCTTGAAATTATTGCCAGCGGTTAATAATGAAACGAAAATTCCCGTCATTCGAAACTATTGAAATGCAAGAACTGCAAAAATCGAGTTTTTTTTGTCACATCGGAGACATCAGTGCCATCCGACGGCTGTGGTTCCCAAAATGGGAAAATCGTTGCCTATACTGCTTCATATAAAATTGCACGAAAATGGACACGGAAATGTAATGTAAAGTAGCACGAAAATGGAATTGTCTAAACAATTCAAAAAATTTAGACAGTTTATTTACCACAAGCTATACAGTAGAAGATTGTCTATTTAAGTCTAGTACAATGGACACATTTGAGTTGGGCTGCTTGTGGGTCCGGATAAGTTTAGCGACTTCCAGGGCATCCTTTCATCAACTCAATTCTAGGGTCTGCAATTATGTTTAACCTAATTTACTTATTAGCCCAGTTGACTTCCAAATAATTTGGAAATGGTCGCCCACACACCGGCCGAGCTCCCTCTTCCATTGGCTTGATCGATTGTTCTCTTTTTGAGAATAAAAAGCTTCTTCTCCTGCTTTGTTCTCTTGATTGTTCTCTTTTTGAGAGCTCTGAGAAGACTTTTAATTGCATCTCTTCATGGATGTCGCTCATTTTACCGTATATAATGTGTGTAAGTTACAGACGAACTAAACCCAATAGAAGTTTTGGCCGTGTGAAATTTTGTTCGAAGTTTTTTAGAAGGGAAAGTGAATCTAACATTTTATTATCAAGCTATTCTGATTTAGTTTTGTGCAAGCACAGAAGTTTTAAACTAGAGAAGTTGTGGAGAAGTTGCAGCCCAGAATAAAAACATGGGGAGAAATAATTTTGTGTAAAATTACTTGCGTTGAGATTGCATAACCCAATTATTTGATAAAACCTTTAAATTTTAATGATGATTTGCAACAAGGAGCAAACGTATTTCAGCTCCAATCTTCCTAATACGTTTTTTTCATGTTCAAGGACGTTAAATGTTCCCTCAATTCCGTGACGTATTCGCAATACCTAGCTCATCAAACGAGCTTTGTGACATCTAATCGCAGTCACATTTCATCTTCAAAACGCTATTATTTAGACCAGTAGATCAGGTGCCACTGGAATCTGATCACTGAGTTCTTTTTGTAGGCTAGAGAGAGAAAGAGAAAGAGAGAGAGAGAAAGCCCGTGTAAAAAGTCTCTCCAAAAGTGCTTCGCTTTTTTCAAATGGTTCGTCATCTGGAGTTCTTATGTTCGAGAGATTCAAGAATCCATCACATTCTACTACAGACAAGTTTTTCAAAGTAGGATTTAAGGCAATGAGCTCTGCAGAGGGAGACGTCAACATGACATGCAAGGTACTAGAGACAGTTGAAGATAAGTTAAATACTTTCCTCCAAAAATTGCTCTTGCGCTTTATTTCTCATTAGAAACACAAAATTTTTCTAAACGCTAAGATATTTACGTGGACTACTTGAACTTCAGATCATGCAAGAACAAATTTTGCTTGTTAACCGGGTGTTTCAGTTCACGTGAATTTTTTTATGCCGATCCAAACATGTCTTAACTTTTACGTTGCACAGCATTTTTCGTTCAAATTCAAGCTGTTGTGCTGATGGAAAGTTTTTTGTCAATGGAGAAGCAAACCTTCAAATGAATTCTTTTGATCAGCAAATATTCTTCTTCAAATACAAGAAATTTATTCCAGTATATATTGATGCTCGTCGTGCACAACTGCATAAGGTAATCAAGCTTTGAGTTCGCAGCTTGTTATTGTGGTTGGATCATGAGTAAATAAATATTCAAATACAGAATATGCAGTTACAAAATTTGTCCTCTCCAATATGCTAAGACAGAGTGAGAAATATATATTTTTTCGTGTCTACTGAGAAGAAACAGACCACGGAGATGGAAAATAGCACGTTTTCTTAATTCAAATCGTCTGTTAAACGGGTGTATTAAGACGTCTGTAGTTCTTTGTCGGGCTTCAGTACTTGTTCTCTTAACACAATCGAAATAAACGTCAATTTAACCATACCAACAAATGTATGTGTTTGTCATCTTTGTCGTGCTTCAGTTTCTGTTTTTGAACATGAATACTCACTTCTTGTAGTGTTAACACTAGCCAAATGAACCTCAATTTAACCATGAAAATCAATGTCCGTGTTTGTCTTCGTTACTAATACTTTAATTGACTTCGTTATTGGAGACACGGTGAAGCCGAAGACTTCATTTCACTTTACCTCTACGGCGAGAAAAGAAATCCCTTCCATTTTAAGGTACTGGCTTTTTTTCGTTAACTTTTTGTAGTTTTGAAAATTGCGGCCCAGATTGGATTTTATGGACGAGGCAAAAGTTTCAAGATGGCCTGCCGTTAGAGAGTCGCTTTAGGCACACCGAATCACAGGCATTGGTTTCCCATTACGCGAACGCGTTTTCAAATCCCACCACACAAAAATAGAGCTAAGTGATCCTGTTTTTACTCCATTCTGCACGAAAACCTCCCGGTTCTCTAAGTGCTGTCGTCACTACAATGTAGGTGGGAAATTGTGGTCTGATCTCGAGCTTTCAAGGGTAACTACTTCGTTGATGTTCTTTTTCTGGTTCTAGCTTCAATTCATGAAAAATGTGGAAAAAGCTTTTCAGTTTGTTGCTCAGTTTTCTGAACCGAAACAAATTTAGGGTGGAAATTTCCTAACTTGCAGCTGTGCAGTTGAAATTACTTTCAACTTTTGATTTAAGGTACCGCTATCATTGTGCTTGATTTTTACTTCCTTTTCCAACCTACCTGTACGAAACAATAATTACTTTCAACTTTTGATTTAAGGAACCGCTATCATTGTGCTAGATTTTTACCTCATTTCCTACCTTTGAACTGAACATTGTTGCTAGACCTTTTTAAGACTTGGGAGCCACTTCAGTTTTTTAAATGTTTCTTTCCTTGGTTGGCTTGCTCTCAATTGTTGGTTATTTTCATGCATGAAGCCAAGTTTGAAAACATTTGATAGAAAGATGGTATTTCTTTACCACACAAATCAAGAAATCGTTTCATCAAATTTTATCACAAGCACTACATCGCTATTTTGTTTCTATTCTGTTTGTGACAAGGAATTAATAAGCGTTCAAATTCTCTCTTTCTCGTTCGTTTTAGAATTATTTTCCCGTGAAATTGGGCAGAGTACATCAATTTGCAGCATCTCTGTGTACAATCGTCGACGTGCGCGAAAAGGTATTAATGTATTTCAGTTGTAACTCGTTTTCGCATTCGAGGTAAATTTACATCAAATACGTATTGGCTAACAAAAATTGTAATTGCTCTTCCCACATGGACTGATTTTCTACGAATTTCAAATTAAATAAATATCAGTTGTGGTCACTTGTATTAACTTCCGCGCATTAATACCATGTTTCCATTGAATAAACACAAGAGTTAAATTGTTTACCAAACTTGAGGCTCTCAGGAGCTACAATATTGGTGTGAGTGCCGGTAAACATGGCGGGCTAATTATTGTTAGTGCTGTTGACTAGACCTAATGTGATTCCCTCGCTTGTTTGGAGCTCGGATTCATTACAATATCAGCATCCATCGACGAATTTACAATCGTATCAACTCTCCGAGTTTTCCCTTTGTTCATTCTATTTATTGTTTGTCATAGGATTATTCATCATAGTAATTATTTATCGTAGGACTTGTTTGTAACAGGTTTATTTTATCATAAGAGGAATTATGATCGGCGACTGTGTAGTTTTTACAGGAACTATTTGTCATTGGAATTGTTTAATATAAAAATTATTTGTCATAGGAACTATTCATTGTGGGTATTATTTTATCATAAGAGAAATTATGATCGTTGACTGTGTGGTTTTCATGAGAATTAATATCATAGGAATTGTTTATCGTAGAAATTATTTGTCATAGGAACTATTCATCATGGGGATTATTTTATCACGAGAGAAACCACACATTACCGGTGACTGCACAGTTTAGCCATGTGTAAACTGCCACTGCACCGAAATCATATACGATCATTAAATTTGTCAGTAATGCAGGCATTGCTGTTCAAAGATCTTCGTTAGCTGACTTATTGCATCTAAACACTCATTGCTCCACTGCGCCGTATTGTCGTCCGAAAATCGATACTGGATTTCGAGGACGTCCTTTGCAAAACACAAAGGGTATAATTGTGTTGTCCTGCTTGAGCTGTAACGTGCAGCAATAATTGGAGCTTGAGAGTACAGTTTTTTTTCGTCTCGAATAGATTGTAGCAGACCGGGTACCTGGATTCATGTCTTGCTCTGGAATAAATACGTTCATTTGATACGCTAGACTACGAAATTCGATGAAAACAATATTAAAAACATCAAAACTACATTTTACTTATTTGCAGTCTTATTTACCCACTTTAATCACCTGTTTACTTGTTTACTCACTTATTTACTTGCGTTTTTTTTCGGTTTCGTATCGATAAGTAATTATTACTCAGTGGCACATGACACAACATAGGATTTTCTACAAATTATGTTGTTTCAAATAGGCCAAACCTGTACATTAAATTGTAATTAAATACAACACATACAATGGGTTGTATTGTAAATCATATCCTCACAAAAGGTTACAAAGAATTTTGTGTCGATACTAGGCACCAAACCTCAAAATGGTTATTGCCGATACCAGGCACCAAACCACAAAATGGTAGGTACCGATACTGCCATTCACGTCAGTTCGATACCTTTCAGGTGTAGGTTTCAGAAATCTCGGTATTAGTTAATGCGTTTCAAATTATACCATTGAGTTATTAAAGCACTTATTGTGACGTAGAGTACACTCTTCACGAGAGTGGACTTCCCATCGAACTAATTGGCTAATTTATTCAAGCATAGCCTTTACGTAAAATTTTAGGTGTTGGCGCTGATGAGTTACAACGCTTTTCCGCCTTGCGGTTTTTTGTTAACATCGTTACCTAGGATTATGGTAAATAGTTTTCAGAAAAATGAAGAGATTTATTTAATGAAGCCATGTTCAAGATAAAGGATTTTTAGAGGACCAGAAACTTCTTTACGATGGATCGCTCTAAATTGCTCGCAAACTCAATTTATTAAACAGCTTTTTTCTTCCCTTCTATGAAATTCAGGACTCTCAAGAGCATCAGAGCTTTGGGCTCGACAGCTTTAGAGTTTTTTCAATCGCTTCATAGCATAAAGCCGAGTTCATTTACTCCTCACAAAATTTGATCAGTGTTATTATTGCGTATCCTTTTTCATCAGTTCATGAGATTATCGCAAAATTCGCTCACATCTTTGGGAAAGTGAACAAGTTTGATCCAGCACGACTTTTCATTCGACATGAAATTGAAAAAAATCTCAAAAGAAAACAGACATTCTGTAGTCACGCGACCTGCATGACATAACGAGCATGAGCAGAAACGCCAAGTTTTAACACCGAGTCGAGCAAAGCCTTTCCTTTTTAACTCATCCGTGCTAAGTTGGTTGCGCAGTTCTAATTTTAGAAACGAGCCTCCTAACTTTTACTAAAAGTTTCAGGAGGCGCAGCTATAGATGGGTCGCTCTCAGGGTTTTTATAAGTTTCTTGCAAAGTAATTTCCATAACCCAGGTTCATGAAGCCTCTAAAGTTATGGAAATTTTCTATCACAAGTTTGTACTTTTGTAGCGGCACTCGAGGTGTCGGCCTCCGGTGCTGGAGTTAGTTTTCTGAGTTGCAGTTCAGTGTTTTGGTGGTCATCGCTGTACAGGCCAGTAAACAGTGTGTGTACACAAGCCTGTGTACGTGCCAGTATGCAGTGTATGTACAGGCCAGTGTACGGGCCAGTATGCGGTGTATGTACAGGCCTGTGTACGTGCCAGTAGACCCGCCTGTAAGCACGCTGTGTGAGAGTACTAATTCATTTACAGGCCAGTTTACAGGCCAATATACAAAGCAGTTTACAGGTAAATTTACAGGCCAGTTTACAGACCGGTTTACAGGATAGTTTATAGGCCAATTTACAGGCCAGTTTCCAGAATAATTTACAAGCAGTTTACAGGCCAGTTTACACGCCAGCTTACAGGCTAGTTTACAGACTGGTTAAGAGTCTGGTTTACAAGCCAGTTAACAAGCTAGTGTACTGGCCGGCATACAGGACGCTTTACATGTCGGTTTACAGGCCGGTTTACATGTCGGTCTACAGGCCGGTTTGAAAAACTTCTAATCATTCACATAAACAAAATTTTCAACTCATAACATAAAAGGCACATTTCATGCACTGCAATTTGAAATTTATACTTTATTTTTTGTCAGCGGAGGAGGAATTGTTATTTTCTGTTGGTATCCTAACATTTTTTGTATCTTTTAATTCATACTGATATTTTTTTTTTTCCTGAATGAAGGCCTAGTCACTCCTAGCAGCTCTTGTTTGATTAAAAATTTTAAACCCTAATGTGGAATTTTTTCACACGCTGTTTTGCGTGCTGCTCTCATTCATAAGAAATTTATGTCAGGCTGTCAGTGTAACACTACTGTATTTAATTAACATGTAAGTATTTGACATCACTCTTTGAAACAGAGATTTTTTTTAGATCATTCCAGAACGTCCACGCCTTTTTTCCCACAAATCTTGTCTCATTCGTTTAGTATCCCGTACTTTCATCGCGACTTTTGTCGCCTGTGCTAACACTTTTACCTGCAAATTTCAGCAAAACTATATCAATTCGCTCCATTGAGGAGCATGCGAACCAGATGTTTTGGCCAGCAGTGGCGCAGTGTTGACGTCTCGCGCGCTGTTTTGGCTTGGCGTCCGACGGCTCCTGTGCTTTCGTCTGCAGAATGCAAACACGGCTCACGCGAGTTCAAACTTTACGAAAGGACACCAGTTCACCTGAACAATTTTTCCCAGAGTTTGTGAGGATTTGAGAACAGTTTTTATCGCGGCTTTAGAAAGTTTTTCGGTTAGTGCGACTTGAGTGAGCTGAGAGCCTGTACGTACAATGGCCATGTGAGCAGCCTTGCTGTGTTGCCATGCGTGTTTGTGTGTTTTCTTCTATATGCATGTGAATTGTACTCTTTCTTCATTAATTATTGAAGTCTTTCTTTATTAATCATTGTAGTTTTTCTTTATTAATCATTGTAGTATTTCATCATTAATCATAATCGTGTGTACATCAAGTCAAAGTTAAACTTGTTACATGACTCTGAATTTCTCTTACATTATTCAGAAAAAAATTTTGGAGACTAAATTTATACAAAGAGATTTTATGCAATATTGAAGTTACGACATCTTGGGGCCTTGTTTGCTAACTTCAATTATTTTCAGTTTTCATCAAATTTTTCCATTCGTTACCCTCACAAGTTCTTGTTACCCTCAGCCCAGCAGCCAGGGTAAAAACAGTCTCATTTGGGGAATGTTTGGAAACTCTTGAGTCAGCATAACTAGATCATTTATTTTTATGCGTGGAAGCTGAAACAAAAAATAGAAATATCGTTTCCATCCCTAATCTCCTCAGAGAACCAACGCGCAAAATCTTCATTTTTTCTCTCGTCCCAGAGATTAATGTCAGCATCAGCCGTGGCTTTCCAGCCGTGTGTGATTTAAGCGGCCTAGCTCTCCCCGACGAAAGCTCAGGCCTAAATGACAATTAATGGCCTTTTTGATATATAATTTCAGTTTAATTAGTGTTTTCCAAAGGTGTGCCCACAGCGAGGATTGTTGTGCATCGGCATTAAGAACTTGGCGAGCGAAGCAAAAAAATATTTTACCAAAAACTCTACGGGAATTAGAACGAAGATTTGAGTATACCCACATTGCAAAATAAATCAATATTTAGTAGTTTCGAGTACTGTAAAATGTGCCTCATCATCTGTTTATTAAATATCTCTAATTTATCTTTTCAATGTTGAAGAAAAAAGGGCAAAAATGCTCAGAAAATACAAACAAACTACTGTTTTTAACAGGTAGAAGTCTCAGGGTAAAGAAAAAAGTTGACCGAAATACTAATAGAGCGCAAAAGATCGTCAAAAAATAATAAAACTCCCCTCAATTAAAATGCATGGATAAACTTTCTATCCGAAAATTATGATTAACTGTAGCTTCCTGTATATTAAAACAGAAGTAATTAACTCATAATTTGCTCATTATAACAGATTTGTAATGACCAAGAAAAATGAGTTCAGCCTGACTGCTCCTGCATTATCATGAGCTTTGCTTATTAATATTCTCATGATTTATAATATCTTTTACAATTATTGTTCATATTTAGTTAAATATCAGCCTTTGCGTACTCCTAGTTAGTCAGGCTCCATTTCATCGTATTCTCAGCCATAAATCCAAAATTAGACTTCAGCACGACTTCATTTCAAAGAGAACTTACTCCAGCTGACAAGCTCCAAATTTACTTGGCTCACACTGAGCTAAAACACAGGAACTGTAGCTCTGGCTACTCAAGTTAAGCTTAATTATTCCGGCCCTGGATTATGCCGCAGCATCTGAGCGTATTTTTGGAGGTCTGCATTCCAGTAATTAGAGCCGGCAGCGCGCAAGGTGCCTTCCAGATGCCGACCACTTGATTCAATATTACGCTTAAGGAAGCTGTTTCCGGATCTATGGCTTCGTGGGTAGATGTACTGCCGTTTGAACCGCAAATTCTTATTTCGGGTCGGAATATTTTGCTTTTTGTAAGAATTGGTTGTGTTTTGAATACTTGAAATGGGCTAATTGTTCTACTTCTACAGTAATTTCTTATTTCTGTTCTGGAATTCTTGCTGCTTTGTAAGAATTAGTTGGGTTTTAACTACTTTAAATGGACTTTTGACCAATCCTTACTTTTTGTAGGGATTGGTTGGGTTTTAAATACTTTAAATGGACAAATTGTTTTAATTTTTAAAGATGTCAACAGAGCTTTTGCCTAAGGTAACTTGACTTAACCAAAATTTAGTACACTAGCTAATTTTCTTAAGCGCTTTTGGTCTCCATTTAGCTTCCTTAAGAGCATTTTTTACGCAGGGTTGTACAAACTCTTTTATAATTTTTCGTTGACGAATGATTAGAAACGGAGTGATAGCTTGACTTAGGGAGCACAATAGAAAATAAAAAAAGTGAAAAAAAATAATGTGAAACAGAACCGCACAAAATTAAGTTATAAATTTAACGAAATTACGGACCTAAAATCAGGTAAGTATTACAAATTTTATGTGAAGATATTACAGTAAGTACTCGTAGTACGGTACGACGTCGCCAAACATCATATAAACAATAATCTCTCTGCTGATTAATGCACGGAGTAGCTTTATGCGAGTAATATCAGAAATGTCAGCGTATCCGTAAATGAAAGAGTTCAAACCTTTCGTTTTGACTTTTCGTTTTCGCTTTATTTTTAGAAGCTCTTCAAGATTATTTCCGTGGATGGCTTGCAGGCATCCATCTTTGCGACAGCGGCGTCCGGCAGAAGATTTAAGGAGTCCCGACCTTCCAGACGACTTGTTAGTTGACTGAACTACGGGCCTCTTTTATCAACCCCGCAACTTCTGTGTAAATAAATGTGTCACAGAGAACTGAGGTTCACTTCCAGATCAACTATTATGCTTTCAAAGACTGAGGATTACGAGTAGGAAACAAACTTGATGTTGTACAACTAGTGATGGATTTCGAAGAGATTATTTTGTCGTTACATTTCGAAGAAATAATTTTATCGTAACTATAGGAATTATTTCATCGTCAGATTTCGAAGAAATAATTTTTTCGTAACATTAGAAATAATTTTGTCTTATACTGGGTTTATTTATTGAAAAAATTATCAGCTCTGGCGAATAAAATTCGCAAATTGCAACTGGTTGTGTCGTCATCATTTCATTTACATGTTTTTAAGCGCCTACTTTCAGCTGTGAAAACACATTCCAAGCAGTTACGGTCGTTACGCGCCGAAACAATCATCGAGCGAATGCGCTGCTTAGATTTACAGCGACATAAAACTACGGAGCTCAGCCCCGTGAGGACAAGCTTCGTGTTCCGATGAATGACTCTTCTCTTCTTGGTATCTATGCTAATGTCTGTTTTTGCTTGGTCTTTTTTCTGTACAGATAGTGCAGTTTTTGGCGTTTAAACAACCCACACTCGCCAGAACAGCTCCTGTACCGTCGTTGCATTTTTGTTTCCTTGCATTTGCATGCTTCAGCTCGCTGCTGAGAGATTAGCCTCAAGTGTTTGCAAAAATATTCAAAGTGCTTCATTTTGAGCAGTACACTTGTTCGTCCCTACAGTATCAGAATCGAAAGCTTTCCTTTTTAGAGTATAAATAAATTGAAGCAAGTAAGATGGCTTCAGAAATGTGTTAAAATGACAGAAATGTAATTTAATTTTTCGTATATTTTTATTCAATTTTAAACCATGTGCGATGTTTTTCTGTTGTTGCAATCTAAGTCGCGTACATCTGCAGCTATCACTTTGATTTTCCTCAAATCGAAGAATTCAATTCCACCGATACTCGGTATTCAGCGTAAAGATCAACCTACAAACCGCTTCACGAGCAACAAAAACATCAATCATGCGTTCAAAACAAATTTTCGCTCCAATGGATTTCCTGTGTCAAAAGTACGACAACATTTAGTCTGCCTTTATGTTTTACCTTTCCCGTGTTGGCGTGGCAACGAAGCACGCAGGCCGAGATGCAACGCTCCTCTTGAGTCACAATGAACAACTTCCCTCTGTCACATCCATCTGGCTCTCTGAGTGCCACTGGCCTCTTATTAAGAGGAAGTCTTCGCTGCTTTAAGAGCTGCAGTAATTTTGTGGTCGTTCTACCCACCACGAATAATGCTGGCCAGGCTTCCGCCGTCACTCTTTCATTGTTATTAGATTCTAATAAGAAGCTACCGGAGACTCGACTCGAGTGCGCCTCGAAGTGGGAAGTAGATTTTGTATTGACTCATTGTTTTATTAACTCAATGACATCAGATTCTGTTCATTTACTAATCTCATAAATGCTCGAAGAATTCGTTATAATCCTGTAAAAAAATAATTAGAGGCGTGCTTGAACCTGCATTGTAATGGATGTAATATTTTCATGTTAATGAACAAACCGCTGAATAATGCGAGATAGTATTGAGTGTTTATGGATGACCTAGAAATAAAACATGAACAATTCAACTTTGCACCACCAGTAGGCTAATACATTTACCCTGTAATATCCAAAACTCGAGTTGAGAAGATAGGATTTTTGTTCGTCACTTTGCAGTTCTCTCGTTTCTCCGTAGCTTGTTTTTTGCTCATTTTGTCTGTCCTATTCGAGTGAAGGAAATGAATTTATGAAAAATTGTTTAACAACAGACTAGTGTTAGAAGAAACGGCAGTACGTCTATCACGGTAGAGGAAACATGGTAGGCTCAAACCAGTCTTTTTTCGTTGACGGTGTGGTTTTACTGACGTCACCGACAACGAACCAATAGCAGCGCTCATATTGCATCTGGTACCCCTGCTACCCCCAAATCTGGCTCCACTATTGGCAAACGACACTGCGTTTTGGTGAAGTCATAAAGTTTGTTTGAAATAAAGCCTTTCTATTGGCTAGCTGAACAAGAGGAATTGTATTTTCTCCCATTGAAATAACCCTACCTTGTTTTCTCTACCATGACGTCTATTCTTTGAGTTTGTCTCGGAAGTTAAAATATGTAGAGTTCATGCCTTCTGTATCACACATACAGTCAAAAAATAGTCTTGAATAATGGAAATAAAGCCATATATAACGAAAATAACATCGGATATGATCAGTTATTCCATGGATATGACAAATGTATTTTAGAGTGACTGCAATTTGAAACGAATTGTTCAATATTTATTTTTGGAATTTATTGACATAGTTTCCTATGGCTTATAATTTCAAGTAGATGTTAGCTGTAGAGGGTGGAAAGCTCAAAGAATTTATTAGCTGCTTCCTGTAATTTGTCAGTAATGGGCTTAAAATCACTACATTTAACCTGTTCTTATCAGATTCTATGCTCATTCCATACGTCATTCGCCTGGAGAATTGTTGGTTTACCTTTTGTAATAATTTTTCAGCCCCATAATATGTGAGTCTATTGAAATGAATTGTAATTGTTTTTCTGGCAATAAACAGTTCACTGTATATGAATGTTTGAAACAGATAAGAGGTAGAAATTTTGACAATGCTAGTTAAACTAGCTGGAAATTTAGCGTAAATTTAGGTGTTACGGAAACAAAGAATTTAATTGTATGAACTAATCATATTGAAAAGTAAACGTACACCATTACATATAGCATGTATAGTTGAAGCGATGTGAGTCATTTTTGTAAAAATAAACCCTTGGAGTCATCTGAAATTTTTGTATGAATAATAAAAAATGAATACGCCAAAAATATCGACAAACTGAAGAAACTAGCATCTTTCCTGTTCCAAAACGAATGAATACGCCAAAAAATTCGACAAACTGAAGTAAATGCCTTCTTTTTTGTTCCTAAACGCAGCGTTCATAGTTTTCCATTGACTTTTTTGCTCCCCTGGAGAGCGTGTTACCCGAGTTTTCCTTGACTAACTGTGAGGTCGGGACTTGCCTCCAAAATTTCTAACTGGCGGAAAGCAGAAATATATTCAAAGCGGCGGGGGCAGCTAATGGGACGCACCGGGCCCCGAGTGAGGGTGTTTTGGTAACTGCTGCATTCGTTGTCGGCCGGATGCTGGGACACCAAAACCAAGGAGTCGGAAAACCAAAACCAAAAAATTGGGAAACCAAATTCAGGGAATTAGGGAACTAAAATCCATAAGTTGAACTGAAGTCAGGGAGTTGGCAAACCAAAGTTAGCAGTTCGGAACCAAAACCAGGGAATTGGAAAATCAAATCAAACGAGTCGTTAGCTGAAACCATAGAGTTGGGAAAATGAAATTAGGGAATTAAACAGACAAAACCACGAAGTTGTTAACCAAAACCAGGGACTTGGTTAGTCTGAATCATGAAGTTGGGAAACTAAAACCACAGAACAAGGTAATTGGTCAAACTAAAACCAGAAAGTTGGAAAATTTAGAAATTGTGAAACTGTGAGCATGGGAAACGTGCTCGCATGTTTAACTCAGATGTGGCATGCCCGCACAAAGCACAGCTGTAGAGCGTGAAGTGATTGTGCAGCAATCCTACGGACTACTCGCAGGCTGCAGCTGGATTAAGCCTCTGCTTCAATCACGCATTGTTGCTAGTAACGCAGGTTGTCCCTCTCTTTTCAATGATGACCAAGAGGCTCAATGCTCCGCTGAGGTAGTTGGGTCTGCATTAGTGTGCGTACGAGTGCTAAATACAGTGTCGGTGACGGAAAATGCTACCCAAAAACAAGCCCTACCCTATGACTAAAAACTGCGTTAAATCAATTAAAATCACTCCCCTCAGGGGGATGCAACAATTGTATCTATGGGAATTAGCGCTCCCAGAGGGAAAATGTAGGAGCCCGAGCTCAGAGTTAGGTAGGCCTTCTTTTTGTTGAAATGAAATGTTTTTGTTATGTTAAGGATCATCTCTCGTTCGGTTCACTGCTGTCCTGTTTTTCAGCATCTACCACTTTCTTCATCAACTTTGATCTTGTTTCATGAACTTCTTTCTCAACTTACTGTTTTTATGCCCTTTCTGCATAGATTCCGCGTTCCCTTAGCTCCATACTAAATGGTGCCTTCCATCTTCCTTTCTTTGGATCGAATTTGTTGCGGATAAGGAAGCTTAAACTAACTAATAATCTAATCTATTAAAATCACTCCACAGGCGTTTTGATTTGGGTTTTGGTTTTTGTAAGCCGGCTTCCGAATGGCAACAACCATAATATTTTCCTCGTCGGTTCTCTTTTTGCTAGCATTACAGCGCTCACTAATTAATTTTTGAGTGCAACCATTAATTTGTTAAACAAACATTGTTTCAAATTTAAAAAATTGTTACCAAAACGCTGTGATACTGCAACCATAAAATTCAACCTAACCAAATTCACCATGTCTCAAAAATTATGATTTTCTCGTCATTATAATGCCCTTTTCATCACTATTCACTCCAGCAAATTTTGTTATTCGTCATGTGCATTTCAGCTTGAACACAAATTTGCGGATTTTTGAAATATTCGAAATTAGGTGAAGTTACGACACTTTATGAGTTGTGTTGAAATTTTCGCTCAAAGTTTAGCTTTAAGTGTGTAAAAGCAGGCTATTTTATTAGAATTACTTTCTTCTTACCAAATAACGAGTTAAATGAATACTTCCACAATACACTGACACGTGAAGCAAATGCGTTGTGATGCGATTGTTTGCAAAAACATTAATACCCAGCAAAATCAGAAACGTATCACAAACTTTAAAATCCGAAAATAAATATGGTCGCCCTCGTGAATTTTCTGTCGTTGAGTAGGCTGTTCACTGCACATCCTTACATTCACTGCACTTCTTTACATTTTCAGCGATGAGAAAAAAACTCGCTGAATACAATGTTCTCCAAGTCCCAACGAGATCGTTCATCATCGCCGCAGTCGCCACAAATAGACACCATCTATCAAGACCAGCAAAAAAGTCGAACGCCATTTTTGTCGAGATTTTTGTGCACCACAACGCCGACATTTGTTCGTATGTCCACCTAAAGTCAAGGAAAATAGCCCTGGAATCGTATCTTTCTCTGTTGCCCTTAGTCAAAGATTAGTGATTTTAACGGTCATTGTGTTGTGTGAAGAAGGCAGAAGGAAATTCATAGTTCAGTTGAGTTATGTAATGTTGGAGATGCTTACAGAATTATGTCTAATACTTGCTATTGTATTTTGTTTATACTCTCTTACACGACACCATTTATCCCTTTGAAGAATAATTTATTTAATTTGAATAGGATAACCAATTCCATTTTCGGTAATCGAACTCTCATAACCAACATGATACTTTGTTTTCATTTTCTTTGCTCTGTTTTTTTTTTTAACTCGTAAAGGATGAATTGCCTTACTATGCTCGTGAAGTATTAGAGCCTAATAGTTTCAGCCTTCATTAATTACGTCAAGATGGCGTTCAAACCATTATTTCGAGAAACAGAGGAGAAGCAGACAGAAGTAACTAGCGCTTCATTAATAAGTTCAAATATTACACGGCGAAAAAATATTGGCAAAGCGCCTCAAGTTGGAAAGCGAAAAACTCGGTGAAGAATTGAAAGGGTTACAACTCAAGGGGGTCTGAAGAGGTCTTTGAAGATTGCCGGCCTTTTGAAAAGAGAAGAAACAGGACCTTGCATCTTGACAGTTGCCTCCAGCGCCTCTTTTGAGGCAGTCGAGCAACTGGAAAACATGGAAGACGAACGGTGTAGCTGGAGGTCAGCGAGCCATTATTGCCTCTACCCTCGTCTGCAAACTCAAACCCAAAAGTTGTCGCCTTGTTTGAATCGTCGAGTTTCTTTGCGGATACTAAAGTCTAGGAGCCCACTGTTACGCTTGCAATGGAACTATTGAGGTTTTCAAATTGTTTTTTGTACAGGTTTGCTGCTCATCATCAGGGTTTTCTCTAAGTTCCATGTGAGTGAAAGAGTTTAAGATGATTACTGTCGTGTGAATGCTACGTCAGTATTTGTTCCATTTTTAAGTTAAAATTGCGGTATCAGCGCATAAAGAACTAACATTTCGCAGAATAAATAATTCGTCAGTAATTAATAACTAACATTCATAGTGAGAAACGTAAATGTTTCGCCGAATATATGTTTTCAAGATAGTTGAAAGCATTTCAAAGGGTTATAGCAACTAATAATTAACATTCTTAGTGAGAAACGTTTATGCGTAAGGAAGTTATTAGAAGGACATATGCACTTCAGCGATCCTTATGGACTGGCTCCATTTCATTAATTCATAAATATTATTAAGATAAATATGGTGCCATGTTGTCGAGATTTCTCTTTCATGCGAGATTTTCTAACAGTTTGTTCATCGAGCTAATTCAGTTTATTTTAGGTTTGAATTTAAAAAATTCTGTTGACGCTTCCTGATGCAATGTTTTCTATAATTAAGTTTGATTTTGGCTAGTTGATGTCATTTTGATCAACACACTACTTCTGTGTCGATAGACAAGGTTATAATTTTTCAACCTTTTCTTGAGCTTTATAAAATTGTAGTTTATTTTCGATATGCGCGTATCTGTCAAATAAGCTCTAACTCACAGGCGACAAAAGAATTTTTTTCTCCTATCATTAACAATAGTCATGAGAGGTTTTTTGTGCTGAAGAAACAGATTTGTGCGAGTAACACGTAATTACCTTTCTAATATAGAAACTTAAAACATGTTGCCCAAAATTATCCGAATTTTATGCAATTCTATTTCATGGCCCTATTTCCCTGAGGGGGAAACAATTGTTGTATCGATTAGAATTGGTGCTCCGAGTGGGAGGGTGGGAGGTTCCGAGTTGAAATTTAAGTGGGCCTTCCAATTGTTGGAATAGAATAGTTAGTTTTTGTTTCATTACCATTGATAATGAAAGAAAAAATTACAATGATAATGAATAAATTCGTTATCAGATTGCAGAGGACATTTTTTTCTGGTTCACTACCGTTCTTCTTTCAGTTCCTATTATTTTCTTCATCATATTTTGTTTCATAACCTTCTTTGAATCTTTTTGTTTCTATGCGTAGGATATAGAGACACACCTTGTGCTCAGATTTCCTGTTCTTTAAATTACAAGCTAAATGGGGCTTTCGTCCTATCCTTTCTTGGGAACACCTTTGTTGCGCTTAGTGAGACTTATAATGACTAATAATCTAATATAATTTTAGTGTTTTTTGTGATCTAAAATAATTTCCAATGCATAGATGAATATTTGATAAACGCTTTAGTTTTACTCTATATATAGCTAAACAATCATAGTTGACACTTAAGAGCTCTAGACATTTAGCAGGATATTTGTCTTACTTTCTTTGTTAACCATGACTGAATTTCAAGCTTAGTCTAAAGCTCGTAAAACTATTTTTCATCTTTAGCAGAAATTTTAACAGACGTGAAAGGTTTTAAGAATCATTCTCGTATTTTTCTTCGCTTCGAATACTTTTCGTCACACCGAATATTTTTCGTCACCCCGAATATTTTTCGTCGCCCCGAATACTTTTCGTCCCCCCGAATATTTTTCGTGGCCCCGAATGCTTTTCGTCACCCCGAATACTTTTCGTCGCCCCGAATACTTTTCGTCGCCCCGAATACTTTTCGTCGCCCTTCGCGGACTCAAAGCACAAGAGAGCTTTTCTTCCAAGGCCGAAAAGGGTTGCAGAGGCGACAGCCGCTTCACGAAGACCTTGAGTGTGCAAAAAGCATGCTTAAAACCATTGACTTCGGGCTGCGATGTCCCCTTCATTTTAAGCAAATTGACGGAGGTTCCGTTAACGTAGATTAGATGCAGCACAAACCAGTGAATTTTTTCTCATGAAATATTGTACAAGTAACGTGGTGTCTAAACGAGTCTATGTCTCTGTTGAAAAGTTCATGATTTGTGGCAGTCTTTTGCTTTGAAATAACGTGCGTTTTTACAATATATCTTTACCCTCGGAGGTATAGCAAGAGTTGTTTTGAACTTAAGTATGATCTAACGCTTTCTGTGTCTTTGTTTGAACTTCTTAAGAATGAGGGATTGGGTTTGGCAAGAAGTCCGCTCTAATTTTAGCTGACGCCAATAAATCTCACTTGAAATTAGCAAAAAGCTTTTTACCATTGAAATTAAAAAAAGAAGTAAATCTCTTTCAAGTTTTTTTTCGACTTTCGTAGAAAAAAGAAGGAATGCACATTTTTTAATATTTGCACAAAAAATTATGTTATTTAGTTCAATACATGTATGAAGTAATACATGTATGAAGTAATACATGTATGAAGTTTTTGCACTGTTTTGAATATGAAATTCATCAGTGGTCAGACTTAGTCATCGAATGTTCTTAGTGAAGCTAATGGTAAGTACAAAGCAAATTCCCTGACCAAGCCCGTGACTTTCTTTTTGACATTCACAATGTAGTCAAAAATGTTCGGTAAAATTTTCAGATTAAAACGAATTCAAGAAACAGAACCTTGGCTCTACAAAAATTGGGGGGAGGATAAAAAGTTAATATTTTAAATGAGAAAAGGGCGTGCCTCACTACGAAGGTCTTAATTATGCAAAGTTTCATCAAAGAAACGGATTTCCCTTAACAAAGGAGATAGCAGACGAGTGCCGGGGCTGGCAAAAAGAAGTTTCTTGTCACCCACAAATTTGTAGGAACATCGAGCAATAGGCTTAAAGCCTTAAGCTTACGGGATGATTCTAAACAGAAATAAATATCAACAAATTACTAGATGAATTATTCCCTTGAGTCGAATTCAGCCCTGACGGCGACGCTGCATTGCAAGAGGAATGTTATCATGGCCCTTATTTAGACACACGCATGATATCTGCCATCTACAAGCCTTGTCTCGTCGTCTAATGCCTTGTCTTTGCAGACTATTTTGGGCAGCTTGGAGCCGTTGCAACGTCCCTCGACAGTCGTCTGCAAGGCAACAACATTTCTTCAGTCACGCAATCTCCTAAATGAGGCCCAGCTACTAAATTCTAAAACAAAGAACTACAAACATCTGACATTGCTATGGAGTGTGTCGAGCACGAGTTACTTTATTTTTAGTCCTTGAGTCTCAGACCGTTGTTGTTCGGACTGTAGCTTATGTCGAATAGAAATATCGCTACAACTTTAACTGCTTTCCGAATTAGCGGCCAAAATGACTCCTGCTCAGAGTAACTGGTTATTTTTGGGACGTAATGTTCCAACAAAGTATTGAATGAATTTCAAATCAACTTCTTGTTTTTTAAAGTTTAGAAGCACAAATCATTCTTTCACTTTTTGTGCGTCGAGTACCGATAGAGGGAAGAAAAAGTTTCTTTTATGGCGTGAAGAAAGCATTTGGAGGGCGGCCACCGGCTGCGGAGAACTAAGTTCTTGCGTCTAATGAGAGGGCATTCTTCGGTGTCTCGGTCCGCAATTACTTCCGTAAAAAAATCGTGGTTTGGTTTCTCGTCCCACAGTTCTGCTGGGTTCAATTTTACTCGTACCACTTAGAGGAGTTTGTCTGCTCCAGACTTTATGTTCTCTCCCACTGAGAAGCCAGGAAAAGTAAAGGAACCAATTTTCTTTTGTTACGGCTGGGAAGTAGCGGAAATAAGGGTGGTCTTTCTACAAAAGTAACCCACTGGATTTCCGTGAGTCCCTAATGCCGTGAGAGATGCTGTCGAGTTCCCAAAGACTGGACTGGGCTGGAATCGAACGAGTTTGATGGCGATGGAAAGTGCCTTCTCGTAGATCGCAAATTAGGTAGGATGGGCTTGAAAATGCGTGAAGACGAGTTTATATGGTTCCTGACGGGGCCACAAAAGTAAGGATATCGAAATTATTTAAATATTTTGAGAAGTGAAGTATTGCTTCATTATGGACATAAAAGGGTGTTTTCATGAAGCGTTTTGATGATATCTTCTTAGCGCCGTCAAAGTGGACGAACTCTTAGTTTTCGTTTGACTTTGAAAAAGAGTCCAGCACTTTCAAATTAGACAGATAAAAATAGCCGAAGTGGCGTATAAAAATAGTGTGGTTCAACAAATGTCTGTTTCTACTACCCGACTTTGCTTCAGGTGTTTATGTTTAAGATCTACGCATGAAAAATTAATTGTATTTTTGTTTCTCAATTTCTATCCTGTACATTAATATTGGGGAGTGCATTTTGACTTGAAAAACAATTTGAAACGAAACCAATGTGAAAATGTCACACTTGATTTTGCTTACGCTTATATGCAAGAAAATTTTGCTGGTTAAGAAGCGCACAATTTGCACGGCTAGTGTTCATTAAAGAGTTACTTAATGAGTTACTTTTAATATTGGGGGCACGTCCACATGCACATGCGTATGGGCTTCAGTTCGACAGATTTCTCAGTCACATCCATTTTTGAACTTTTCTCACCACATTTCTCCCGTGAGTCAACCAGAATAACATGAAAATCCCTTCCAAACAAGATCAAGAAAACGCCTCTTTTGGAAACAAAGCGCTGTGTACTTCAGTCGATTGCTCGATCAAAGAAAAGCTGGTCGTCTGGAGCGGAAGTCTGGCGACAGTCGATCAACGTCAGAAGAGGTGCCTGCGCTTGCACAACACTCACCTGGCCTGACTCCGAAGAGTCGATCTGGCGCACAATTCAGCGAGGAGGGAAGGAGTCGACGTCGCGCTGTTCTAAAGTGTTACAAATGAGGCTGTAAATGTTCGCGGCGCGTCCATTTCTTCTCACCTTCTGCTTACAAACCGTTCCAGGTATTGATTGTGCAGGTCGATGGCGAGATGGAAATGTTGGAGAGTGTGAGGCGGTTCTTCCGGAGAGAGGGCTGGAATGTCAGGCGTGAAATGTAACAGAATGTGAAGTATGGACTGCGTCAAGTGATTGGGGGAGAAATGATGGAACTGAAAATATGATGGAATACAAGAGGGATGTAAAGGCGAGTTTCTATACAAGGGAGGAACTATTACTTCTAAGTTTAAAGAACGTATTTGAAGGATGAAAAATTAGAAGCAACTAATGAGTAATAATACAGCTTGAGACGACAGCTCATTCCATCGAGATACGAAAATACTATATAGTCTCTGTCTGCACGACATCTATTGTGCGTCTTTAATATGCTGGCCATGAAGTACTTTGAGATAATTTACGATCATTTTTACGCAAGAGACCATACATTTTTAGAATGAATTCACTCGAACGATGAAAAAACTTGAAGAAAAAATCAGATGGGGTCATGATGGTCGTGAGAGCTGGCACTGAATTCATGGCTAAATTGTTATGACAAACTATGACGATCACACGGTGAAAATAAACGTGACTCCTCGGTCGTTGGTAATTCTTTCAAAAGTATTTAAAACCTTGATGCTGTTTGATTTAGATGTATATGCGTGAGTCAGGTGATTCACGCAGTACGGTAGACTGAGGGGAAGTAGTGAGGGCTGCAGTAGGGGCGAGGGGAAACTCCGTTATTGAATGTTGCGGATATGAGGGAAGATTACGACAGCGTGAGATTAAAGCGCACCGAGCCTGTGAATGCAGTTTATGGACCCATTTACGGACAGGAACGATGAGTCGCCGTCGCTCCTGAGCATTAGTTTGTCGATGGTTTTTCGGGATTACATAGAGCGGCAGACAAGACGCTGCTACCAGTCCATGAGGATGATGGGTGCTTTGAATATATGCAGAAGTTTTAATGTCGTGGAGCACTTTTGATTATGAGTATTCGAAAAGTATTAGATGCTTATGCCTTATCAACTTGGTTACGTCTATTAAAACAACGATGTATTTTTAAACTACAGAGTAATAAATGATGTTACGTGTCTCATGGAAGGGACCATGATGGTAGTGGACAAAAACAGAATTATACGAAGCTAGATTTTATTTTTTTGCGAACTCTTACGTTGTTTATTACTGGCAATAGTTTACAACCACAAAAATGGTTGTTCTAAATGAGAGTGGCGTCAAAAGTTTGTTGAGAAAGTTATTGAAAAATTTAGTCAAATATTTGACGTTTCTAAATTGCGATGCTTTCGCGCGTAATAATTGTTCCAACTACAGAATAGAAAAAGTCACAAACTTGCGTGTCAATCCCGACATTGACACCCTTCATTTTAAAGATTAAGCGTTTTCAATTCATGCATGGCCTTCATTTTAAGCGTTCGGGCATGGAAGATAATTGCGTTTCACGAGCGTCCGCTGTTCTGCTAACTAGATTTCTAACTCGAACGTGAGACATTTCTGCAAAAAAAGGGAACAGAGCCTGTCCTATTCTTTCGCTTCGCAATTTTTGAGCCTTTATGGATGAAAAACTCAATATTTGCCTCCCGCTCTTTCTCTTCTGTCGGCAGTTTCTGGTGTCATTGCGTTACAGCGAATGCTAATCCGTCGAGGGAAAACCTGCGCTTTATTTTATGCTCTGCAGTGCTGAGTTTTTTTCCTGTTGGGACTAAGGTGCTAAGCTGCAAATGTTTCCTTCCCACACAGCGTGAAACNCAAACACCAACGTTTTAAGTCCCTTTAGTTTGTTATATTTTTCCCAGCTGCCTTCAAAACAAAAGCTTGTGTAGCGAAGGAACCCTTTCATACATGCTCCATTAAAGATTTGCCGAGGACGTTTACGCGGTGGCCGGCGTAGAATTTAAGGAAAACAGTAAATTTGTTGAGCATTTTTATGGGGTACTCTCATAAAAGTAGAGCGTTGCCGGTGAGGCGAACAGCCTCCTGCTAGCACGTACAGTTCCGCTCAACTGGAATAGTAAACAGCTCCCGGCTTCCTTAAATAGCCTCTGTCACTTCTGGTGTTCGTTCACGGAAGTGCGCCGCGGCTTCGGCTTAGAGGCAACTCAACGTTTGGGGTCGAAAACGTTCCTTTTTATTATTTTCGGGGTTCACGTTTATAAAGCGTCGCTTGCTTTGTTCAGGAAGTCAGTGAAATGAGGAAATGCGTCGCGGTGGAAGAATAAACAACTCGCTCAGGTTACACGGAATATTTTTTGCGCGTTCCGAGCCGGTGGCTTCCTTAAATCGTGAAACTTTCGGGTTTTCTTAAAAGTGTGGGAAATTGAAAAGCATGGAATGTTTGTAAAATACACGGTACTCGAATAAGTGAGAATTTTTTTTTCGTTTGCAACTTGTGCTGCTCATACATTCGGCTCAATTATCCATAGTGCACTAATGCTTTGGTTGCGGGGTTGTGTACAGGCTTAAAAATATAGAAAATGTGAAACTGATAATCGTGTCCTTGTCTTTTAGAAATTTAAATTGAAAACTAAAACCATTCTTTCTTTCCATACCGAATTGATTTTGAGCTCCTAAAACAACTATGGATTTATGGGACTTGCATTCCCATGAGGAACATGGGATTAATCTTGATTTGAAAGTTTGGTAGGCCTTCATTTTGTTGAAATAATTTTTTTGCAATTTTCTAGACCATTTTTTTCTAGGTCTCTTCTGTGCTTTCTTTTAGCACTTGTTATTTTCTTCTTCAGCTTGTATAGTTTCTTAATCTTCCTTTTTATTGTTGCTTCTATGCCGCAGAAAGGGAAGACACTTCTTGTGCGTAGATTCCCCGTTCCCTCAGTTGTGTACCGAATGGTGCCTTCATCCTTCTTCTTTTGGGAACATCTGTGCTGCGGAAAGGGGTACACAAACTAACTCATAATCTCATCAGAACTCGTGACATATGTTTGTACCACGAAAATCTGACAGCCAAAACTTCTGTAATTCGAGTGAGTGCATTTCTATTCATGATGTTGCAAATAAGCCACAGGCCATTTTGAACAAATAAAAACTGAATTTTTCAATCGAATAGCTATTTTTATAGTGGAATAGCTATTTTTGTTCCGGGTCTACTCCTACATTTCGTCTCTAGTCTTTTCTTTAGGATACAAGGAAAATTGGCTGGACATAAAATGCGCTAATGGAAAATGAAGTGATAGTTCGCGATTTAAACTGCCGCAAATCTCCCTTAAGCGATCATAGAATCTTCATAACTCGAACTTATTTTCAGTTTTACAGGCGAATTGCGATTAGCGTCTCGTTATAGGGTATTTAAGGCGGCTTTAAGGGGTGAAAAAGGGGAAGCCTTACGAGGTCTGTGGTCGGTGGAGCTTTAATTAGGCTTCGCACGCGGCTTTGTGCTCATCCTTCGCGAAATAAAGGAGGTTACGAAGTGATGAGCCCAGAGAAGCTGGGCAAGTGTTCGAGCATCTGAGAAATATTCAAAAATTTTCATCCGGATCGTAATCTCTGCTTTGGACGTAGTACGTTTGCGTCTGAGTTAGTTCTGTGTGCGTAATGTCTGCTCGTTTGCCCTGCAGACGTAGTACATAAGCTCTTTGAGTTAGTTCTGTGAGCGTAATCTCAGCCCGTACGCTCATAGGACGTAGCACATTTGCCGTCTGAGTATGTTCTGTGTGAGTGATTTGAAAAACAGTGTAGGTACCGTTGTCTTTCTTTCTTTCTTTTGCGAGTAGTTCGAGTTCTTCACGGTTAAAGTGAAGTAATAGTTCTAATTGTGTTGGAAGAAGCTTTTAAGGACTGCATAGATAGTGAATTATTAACGATAGACTGTGTTGTAGTGGAAATGATAAGCAAATTTCTTCGTACCTCAACACGGGAAGAACTCGAACTATTTATTTTGTGAGTCCTTTTAATTTTAAATTTAGATTAAGTCACCAGCTACAGTTTATGAAATTTTAGTGCGTCGTTACAGGCTGCTTGCACTTCTTCAAAATCAACACATGCATGAGTTTTTTACTCTTCATATGTTGTAAATTGAGTGTGGTAATACCGAGTTACATTATGATTGATTCTTGGTGATTTCTTCAGAATAATTCTACTACGCGGGCCATTCTTATGGTTGTCTGGAAGTGTGAATCCCAAATTAAAGAAAATTTAAAAATGAAGCTCATCACATATTCCGATAAAAACATTTCATTTGTTTAATCTTTTTTTTTACAAAGGTGTAACCTTAAGTGTTCTCATCATTGTTTTGCAGCACCTAAACAAAACATAAAGGAAATAATTGGACATTCCAAATTTACCAACANGTGAATTATTAACGATAGACTGTGTTGTAGTGGAAATGATAAGCAAATTTCTTCGTACCTCAACACGTGAAGAACTCGAACTATTTATTTTGTGAGTCCTTTTAATTTTAAATTTAGATTAAGTCACCAGCTACAGTTTATGATACTTTAGAGCGTCGTTACAGGCTGCTTGCACTTCTTCAAAATCAACACATGCATGAGTTTTTTACTCGTCACATGTTGTAAATTGAGTGTGGTAATACCGAGTTACATTATGATTGATTCTTGGTGATTTCTTCAGAATAATTCTACTACGCGGGCCATTCTCATGGTCGTCTGGAAGTGTGAATCCCAAATTAAAGAAAATTTAAAAATGAAGCTCATCACATATTCCGATAAAAACATTTCATTTGCTAAATCTTTTTTTTTTACAAAGGTGTAACCTTAAGTGTTCTCATCATTGTTTTGCAGCACCTAAACAAAACATAAAGGAAATAATTGGACATTCCAAATTTACCAACAAACGAATTTTTTCGTTTCTATCACGGAAATATAACTTACGCGATGCAGTTACGACTGCTTTTATAAATTCATTTTAAGATAGAAATTCCCCGGAAATGTTCTCGCAATGCTTTGTATTCTGAAGCTCCCCTTTGCAGCAATGTTGCGTGTTATTCGTCCCAGGAATGTGTTGACGGTGTGCACCAATTACGGCGGAGTTTTTCGAAGCATCTGCATGTTCGGTCAATTAGCATATCTGAAGCGACGAGTTGCTGCCGAACTTATTTAGACTTCCCCCTGTTTAAACTAGGAACCGTGATGTGGAAAAACAAGTTATGCCGGCACAACTTTCGTTGAGATTCGCTAATCAAACGCCCTGTTGCTTACTTTGGTACTCATCGATTCTTGAAGTATAGTTTGGATATTCAGAGGATGATTATGTCTGTCATTGTGGAAGAATAATAATTGACGCTTCTCAGCAGCATCGTTCGTGACAGCCTAGATTCCTAATCTTCTTTCTCAACTTATTGTTTCTGTGCCCTTTCTGCATAGATTCCTCATTCCCTTAACTCCATACTAAATGGTGCCCTCCTCCTTCCTCTCTTTGGATCGCCTTTGTGGCGGATAAGGAAGCTTAAACTAACGAACAATCTAATATGACAGCCTAGAAATATGGTGGTAAGTTTCTGAAATCCGTTTCGGGTTATGCTGTTTCTAGAATTGATTGTCTACATTGTATTCAAATTCTCCTTCTCTAATATTAAAGAAGCTAATATGCACAAGAATTTGCATGGTAATTTGCATGGTTCGTCATTGATCATTCGTCATTTTCCTTCAATATGTTTTCATTCTGCCCGGCTCCTTCTAAAGCACGTTTAGCCCCGACAGACACGATAACTCGGCATCCAATTCTGATATTCGAACCTTAATTTTCCTGAATCTCTCTAGGGATTTAATAGAGCGATGGAGAATATCGATTAATGATTTAGATTGCGTGAGCAATGATTGTCCTTAGAATAAGAATATTCAAAATTGTAGTTTTTAATATTCTTAAGAACACTTTTTAATCATTATTAGTAGCGATACTATAATGGAATAATAATTAGTGATTGCAGTGGGCTTACAATAGTTGTATGAATTTTTACATCGGAGACTGATACTCTTGGATTATTAAATGGAAAACTGGACCGTAAAACCGTATGAATGAATAAAAGTGTAAAGAAATACTGTTCAAATGTGATCATATGTCATTTTATAGCCGAAAGTTAAAGAGTAACATAAGACGTTTCGACCGTTTTTACTCATTGACTTTGTTTAATAAAATGATATCATTTTGAGGGTGTGTTTCTCTACACTTTTATTGGTATTTGCAAAAAGTAAAACATTAATTTACAGTATATTCGAACTATCGTATGTACTTGGTCGCATGCTCATCAGAATCGGAATTATTGCTTTACGGAAATATTCCGTTATTTCGCGCCTTTTTCGAAGTTTGAATTTGTGTTTTTTTGTACCCTAAAGTCTGACATTGTTTTTTCAAAACCTAAAAAGACTAACAGCGCATAGTTCAAAATCAAAAATGACAAGACATCAATAAGGTACCTCATGAGATGATACACCTGCATCTGTCTCTTCATTCTGTTTGAATCAATCACAGATGTTCTCTTATTGAGATGCAAGTGGATTAAATTTTGTTATTTTCTGAAGGTCTCACCTCGTGGTGTAAAGTTTCTACTTTCATTCGCTGTTCATCTATTATATGTACACTCCCATTCCGTCAAAATGCGTTCGGTTTGTAGAGACCTTTTCCCGCTCATTTTTTTCCATCGTTTGAATTGTTCACGAAATTATCGACAGACATTCGTTAGTTATTAGTTTCTTTACAAAGGTAATTTACGAAGAACTTCGAAAAAAGAATATTCTAAACTGAGATCACTATTTTAGATTAATTATGATTCAAGGACAATCAATTTTTTATTTGAAAAAATTGGCCGGCGATGGAAAGTATTAGAGGGATAGAAATCGTTCCATGGGACGTTGAGCGGTCAATAAACATCCCATTCAGCACGACATTTTTGTGATCATGAGATCAAGTTTTATGGCTTTTGAATGTCATTTGTGGTGGGTAATCTTTGTATAATACTGTTTTGAATTAAAAGGATAATAGTTCCTTACAAACTAACAGAAATGTGAGCGCTTTAATACATAACCGTAAGCCGTCAGAACATTTCACTCGTATTACCGTCATCACAACCACCGTCATGAGACTGGCACGGACATCACGGAACTGCCACTCAGCTGTGGAGTTCAAATTACACATTACCGTGTAAATTCTCAAAGAGAAACGAAATGTTTGAAATGCTGAAATGTAAGGAAGGTGAGGCAGTAAGGAGTTAACTTCATGTGTGAAAATGTAGCAGTACGAGAATTACTACGAGTTTGCTCGCCGGGTCTCTTGTATTGCAGCTTGTTGGATTGCATCGCTGTCTCTGCCATTGCATCTTGTATCAAAGTTTAATTTCACGAATTTTAATGTTATGAAACTCGAGTGTTTCCTGATGTTTCTTCATATACAGAAAATTTACTTACACCTAAATAATAAAAAAAGGAATTTCTCATGTATAAAACTTTAAAGATAAGAGTTTCATATATGCATCAGTACAACTCAGGCGCAAATTATGCGGCTCTGTTCACGTTCTGTAAAGCAAACTGCTATCTAAAATCCAATCAATATCTCACGTGTCTACATACAAATTATCCTACAGTGCTCCAGTTCATTGGAAATACGTGGGAGATAAAGCAATAATCGGCGAGGAGTCTCACTTTTGATGAGCTCAAATTAAGAAACTACTCTCCGAAGCTGCCTTTAAATTAAAAAAAGTAAATAGATCGTTGGCAACCTTACAATGGAACTTTTCACGAGCCTCAATTCCCATTTGTATTGGC